>JAWQEG010008783.1:22500-37076 GCA_033782935.1 Petrolisthes cinctipes
TTCGTGCAAGGTATGATGGAGTGCAGCTGCTATGAATCACACACACTAATTTTCCCTTCAGAGTTTCTCCCCCATTATCCAACAGAGCGAATTCCAAGGAGCTATAAAAAAAAAAAATAGTCAAGCACTCGAACATTTCCTGATGGTGTGTGTGTGTGTGTGTGTGTGTGTGTGCTTACTTCCTCACTCAGTCTGTCTGTCTGTGTGTGTGTGTGTGTGTGTGTGTGTGTGTGTCTGTCTTCGTTTCCATGACCCTGTTTTTTTTTTTTTTTTTTTTTTTTTTTTTTTTTTTTTTTTTTTTTTTTTTTTTTTTTTACTCTAAGGTTGTAAGGTTTTTGCTTGTTGTGTGGTAAAAAGGGAAATGGTGTATTGATGGTGATGATGGTGATGTTGGTGATGATGATAATGATGGTGATGGTGATGGTGAGGATGGTGATGGTGATGGTAATGGTGATGTTGGTAATGGTGATGTTGATGGTGATGATGGTGATAATTAAGGTGATGATGGTAATAATTATGGTGGTGATGATGATGATGATAATTGTGATGGTGATGGTAATGATGATAGTGATGATAGTGATGATGGTGTAACTTAATTTGTTAATTATTTTTAGACAGTTCAGTTTGCCTGGTGTTAGTGTTAGTCCAAGTGTGTTTGTTTGTTTGTGTGTTTATGTTTGTTTGTTTACTAAGACGAGGCGTTGTTTGTTTATGAGTTAATTATTAAAGCCTTTATTACTGTAAGGAAATTAGAGCATTGTTTCTCTTACTACAACATGACCTCTGGTGGCAACTCAAACAACTAAACAATGATGATAACGATAACAACTATAATTACCATAACAACTATAATATCTATAATAACGATATCAACTATAACAACTATAATAACTATAACTATAACAACTACAACAACTATAACAACTACAAAAAAAAAAAAAAAAAAAAATCTCCCTCTGATTCGAAAACAGAGTAAATAAATAATGATATAAAAAAAAATAATGACATCTGAAACAATCATATACTACCAAATTACACAAAAAAAAAAAAATATATATAAAAATTTCCCTCTTATTAGCAGACGGAGAAGTAAAAAAAAATGTATCGATCCCAAACTGCCAACTCACTGAACCTCATCCTCTCACTCACTCCGCCAAGCACACGGGAAAAGAGTCAAGTCATTTCCCCCTCTTGACTTGGGCAATATAATTCTCCCCTGGAACCAATCGTCTTCCCCTCATGTGCCTTAAAGGAGAGCAGGTACAAAATTTCCCCGTCCGTCCCGGTTACTGGCGGGTTGATTGTTTGGTTGGTTGGCTGGCTGACTGACTGACAGGTGGGTTGGTTGGTTGGTTGGCTGGTTGGTTGGTTGGTAGGTTGGTTGGTTGGTTGGCTGGCTGGTTTCCTGGCTGGTGGGTTGGTTGGCTGGCTGGCTGGCTTCCTGGCTGGTAGGTTGGTGGTTTGGTTGGTTGGTTGGCTGGCTGGCTGACTGGCTGGCTTTGAGGAATTATAGAGCTTCCTTTTTCATGCTTCTGACCCTCCTTCTCCTCCTCCTTCTCTTCCTTCTCCTTCTTCCTATTTATTCAGCTTTTAACCCTTCTTTTCTTTTTCCCTCCAGCCACCAATCCAGTGTCCTCGTTCTGTTCTTACCATTTCTCCATACTCCAACCCTCCTCCCTCCTCCTTCTCACCTACAACTCTCCTCTTCTTTTTCCTCCTGCAGGCAGAGGTAGTAGGGGGAAAATATTTTAGACTAGATTAGAAGGCAATGGTGCTGGAAGAAATGTTAGGTTAGATTAGGTCAGAATAGGTCAGGGTAGTGCTGTGTTATGTTAGATTAGGTTAAACTAGGTCAGCATAGGTCAGGGTAGTGGGTAGGCAACGGGATGAAGATTTATGCTGTGTTATGATGGGTAAAGGTTTGGTCAGCATAGGTCAAGGTAGTGGGTATAAACAGTGGGATGACGAGTTATGCTGTGTTATGTTAGGCTAGATCAGGTCAGCATAGGTCAAGGTAGTGGGTATAAACAGTGGGATGAAGAGTTATGCTGTGTTATGTTAGGCTAGATCAGGTCAGCATAGGTCTGGGTAGTGGGAATAGGCATCGGGATGAAGAGTTATGCTGTATTATGTTAGCCTAGGTTAGTGTTGCATTGTGTAAGTCAAGGAAGTCTACTATCATGCATGCTTCTCCCTCCCTTCCTCATTCATCCACTTCTTGGCTCGTATCCTTCGTTCTGTCAAATTTAATCTTGAACCCCGTGTTTATATTATTAGGTTTCCATTTCTATTTTATCTCACCACTACCCTAACCTCCCCACTAACACTAACACTACCATCTTTCTGTCCATACCCCACCCTCACCCCACCGTCTTATCTAACCCAATACTCACTTTCTATCCTCCTTCTATCATTCTGTTTAACCTCATTCTCTTTGCATATCCTCCTGTCTTTCTTACCCAACCTCACCCTCACTCCACCATCCTCCTGTCTTCCTGTTTAACCTCATTCTCTATTCACCCCTCCTTTATTCTATGCCCCTACCCCACCCTCCACATGCACCCCACCACACTCTCTTCCCCTCTTCATGCCAACCCCCACACTAACCTCACCACACTCTCTTCCAGTCCTCTTCCTCCTCCTCCTCCTCCTCCTCCTCCTTCTAACCACAAGCCCCAATCTTATCTTCCCCTTTTTCCCTTTACTCCCCCCTTCCTCCTTGTTCCTCCATCTTCTCACCCTACCCATCCAGTTTTTGCATTACGTGTGGTGGGTAAAGGGGAATGGAGGGGAAGGGGTTTGGAGGAGGTGGAGGGGGAAGGGAAGGAGTGGGAGAGTGGGAGGTGAAGGGGGAAGGGGAAGGGTTGTGGGGTAGGGGGAAGGGGTGTTGGGGAGGGGGAAGGGGAAGGGGTGTGGGGGAGTGGCTGGGGGAGGGGGAAGGGGAAGAGGTGTTGGGGAGGGGGAAGGGGAAGGGGTTTGGGGGAGTGAAGGGGGAAGGGGAAGGGTTATGGAGGAGTGTGTATAACGTAATATAGCGTAAAATTTGCCTGGGGAGTTATAAGATTGCGTTGTTCCAGTATAATTCTTACACACGACTTAAGGGGGACATTTTTCGTTGGTAAATCTGGAGCAACAGAATCCTTCAAACTATTCCAAGCAACAGAAAACACCATTATTTTCGCTCTTCTGGTTCTGTTTCCTGGCATACTTTGGAAGAATCAAGGCACTCCAATGTAACAAAAGTGAATTTCCCGCTTAATTAAGTTGTTGGTGCAGTAAGTGGACAGCTGTTGAATCCTCCAAACTTTATCCAGGAAACAGACTATGGATAATTATTTTTTAGCCTGTTTAATAAATACTGGCTCCCTCATTAATTATTTTGGCTTTTATCGGTAATTAATTATAATCCAATTCAAGACACATTACATGAAATATTGACACGGGTTTAGGTATCTTCAATTTATAAACACTGGAATGTTAGCGAAGTGTGTGTGTGTGTGTGTCTGTGTGTGTGTGTGTGTGTTAAAAGTTCATCTGACGGGACTTACCCATGCACTTTGCCACTCCAATTGACCTACAGACAGACAGACATACACACTCTCGCGCGCCTGCCACCAATCCTTAACACACACACTCGCATGCACCTAGACAACAAAAAACCTTCCTCACACACACACACACACACACACACACACACACACACACACGCACATGACCGCCCAACCTTCCTCACACACACACACACACACACGCCCAACCTTCCTCACACACACACACACATACGCACATGACCGCCCAACCTTCCTCACACACACACACACACACACACACACACACACGCACATAACCGCCCAACCTTCCTCACACACACACACACACACACACACACACACAACCCGGGGAAGCACCTCTGAGTGACTCCAACACACGCATTCCCTCCAACCTTTACAAAAAATAAAAAATAAACAAAATAAAATACCATAAATAAAAGAAAATAATAAAGGTAAGTTTCCCCTGAGCGAGTGAAGTGGGAAATTAGGGAATAAGGGAAATAAGGGAATAAGGGAAATAAAGGAATAGGGAATAAGGGAATAGAAGTGGGAAATAAGGGAATAGGGAATAAGGGAATAGAAGTGGGAAATAAGGGAATAGGGAATAAGGGAATAGAAGTGGGAAATAAGGGAATAGGGAATAAGGGAATAGGGAATAAGGGAATAGAAGTGGGATATAAGGGAATAGGGAATAAGGGAATAGAAGTGGGAAATAAGGGAATAGGGAATAAGGGAATAGAAGTGGGAAATAAGGGAATAGGGGATAAGGGAATAGAAGTGGGAAATAAGGGAATAGGGAATAAGGGAATAGAAGTGGGAAATAAGGGAATAGAAGTGGGAAATAAGGGAATAGAAGTGGGGAATAAGGGAGTAGAAGTGGGTAATAAGGGAATAGGGAATAAGGGAATTGAAGTGGGTAATAAGGGAATAGGGAATAAGGGAATAAGGGAATAAGGGAATAGAAGTGGGAAATAAAGGAATAGAAGTGGGAAATAAGGGAATAGAAGTGGGAAATAAGGGAATAGGAAATAGGGAATAAGGGAATAAATGTGGGAAATAAGGGAATAGGGAATAAGGGAATAGAAGTGGGAAATAAGGGAATAGGTGAGCGAAGCGTAATATTGACATTGATGAGTTAGGGGGAGGTGAATTTTGGTGTGTAGGTGAATAGGTGGGATTTGTGTAGGTGGATAGGTGGGGTTTGTGTAGGTGGATAGGTGGGTTTTTTGTAGGTGGATAGGTGGGGCTTGTGTAGGTAGATAGGTGGGGTTTGTGTAGGTGGATAGGTGGGATTTGTGTAAGTGGATAGGTAGGGGTTTGTGTAGGTGGATAGGTGTGTTTTGTGTAAGTGGATAGGTGGGTTTTGCGTAAGTGGATAGGTGGGTTTTGTGTAAGCGGATAGGTGGGTTTTTTTGTAAGTGGATAGGTGGGTTTTGTGTAAGCGGATAGGTGGGGGTTTGTGTAAGTGGATAGGTGGGGTTTGTGTAAGTGGATAGGTAGGGATTTGTGTAGGTGGATAGGTGGGGTTTTGCGTAAGTGGATAGGTGGGTTTTGCGTAAGTGGATAGGTGGGTTTTGTGTAAGCGGATAGGTGGGTTTTTTTGTAAGTGGATAGGTGGGTTTTGTGTAAGCGGATAGGTGGGGGTTTGTGTAAGTGGATAGGTGGGGTTTGTGTAAGTGGATAGGTAGGGATTTGTGTAGGTGGATAGGTGGGGTTTTGCGTAAGTGGATAGGTGGGTTTTTTTGTAAGTGGATAGTAGGGGTTTGTGTAGGTGGATAGATGGGGTTTGTGTAGGTGGATAGGTGGGTTTTTTGTAAGTGGATAGGTGGGTTTTGTGTAAGTGGATAGGTGGGGTTTGTGTAAGTGGATAGGTGGGTTTTTTGTAAGTGGATAGGTGGGTTTTGTGTAGGTGGATAGGTGGGGTTTGTGTAGGTGGAAAGGTGGGGGTTTGTGTAAGTGGATAGGTGGGGTTTTTTGTAGGTGGATAGGTGGGTTTTTTGTAAGTGGATAGGTGGGTTCTGCGTAGGTGGATAGGTGGGTTGTGGGAAAGGTTATAGGTAAGTGGTGGTGGATGGGTAAGGTGAGTTGAGGGTAGGAGACAGATGGGTGAAGTGAGTAAGAGAGGTGAATAACAGAAATGTGAGTAGGAAAAAATATGAGTAATAGTTTGTGGGTAAATAGTGGATTGGAAAGGTGAGTAAATGGTAGGAAAGGGAAAAGGGAAATATTGAATATGAAGAAATATGAATAATAGTTTGTAGGTAAATAGTGGATTGGAAAGGTGAGTAAATGGCAGGAGAGGGAAATAGTGAGTAGGAAGAAATATGAGTAACAGTTTGTGGGTAAATAGTGGATTGGAACGGTGAGTAAATGGTAGGAAAGGGAAAAGGGAATTTTTTTTTTTTTTTTTTTTTTTTTTTTTTTTTTTTATATGTTCCGACACTGGACATGAGTAACAGTTTGTAGGTAAATAGTGGATTGGAAAGCTGAGTAATAAGTAGGAGAGGGAAAGAAAATTATATGGGAGTAAATAGATCCCAGCCAACACAATTATGGACCAGTATGCTATTTCCGAACACACACACACACACACACACACACACACACACACACACACACACACACACACACACACACACACACACACAGGTAGAGACGCACACATGGACACACATTACACCGGCGAGACACACACACACACGCACACAGGTAAATACACACACACACGGACACACATTACACCGGCGAGACACACACACACACGCACGCACACAGGTAGATACACACACACGGACAAATCTTACACCGGCGTTACATACACACACATACACACGCACACAGAAAGAGACACACACACACAAATACAGACATAGACAGACACACACACATAATTATTACTCAGGCGCTACACACACACACACACGCACAGACAGACGCACACACACACATAATTATTACTCAGACGTTACACACACACACACAGACAGACAGACAGACAGACACACACACACACGCACACACACACATAATTATTACTCAGACGTTACACACACACATACACACACACACACACACACACATAGACAGACAGACAGACAGACGCACACACACACATAATTATTACTCAGGCGCTACACACACACACACACACACACACACACACACACACACACACACACACACACAGACAGACAGACAGACAGACGCACACACACACATAATTATTACTCAGACGTTACACACACACACACACAGACAGACAGACAGACGCACACACACACATAATTATTACTCAGACGTTACACACACACACACACACAGACAGACAGACAGACAGACAGACACACGCACACACACACACATAATTATTACTCAGGCGCTACACACACACACACACACACACACACACACACACACACACACACACACACACAGGCATGTATAGGAAGAGCCCTGCAACTTCCGGCTCAACAATCACCTTCAGATACTCAGTGCATTATTTTATACATCAGTTGTTGTTGTTGTTGTTGTTGTTGTTTATAGTTGTTAATAGTAGTAATGATGTTTGTTATGAAGGGAGTATAATTATTGGGCATTGTTGTTCTTGGTGATAAATTTGGAGCAACTGATTCCTCCAAACTATTCCAGGCAACAACACACATGTACTTCTGTTCATTTGGTCCTGCTTCCTGGCATACGTTGGAGGAATCAAGTCCCTCCAATGTAAATACAGTACCAAAAGAGAAAGGTACCGTACTCCCCTTTAATTAATAGACCTGAGTCCAGTAATAATCTCATAATCACCAGTACACATCCAACCAATAAATTAATTAAGGGTCCCTGTGATCGTGTATAAGACCTGGTGACTTTTGATTCCTTCTGACTAAGCCACGAAACAAGGTCCTTTAATTAATGTAGGTGGTTCTTAACAATCTCACTACTTGTCTATCTAATTTCCTCATACAAAAGTTTTCCAGATTAATTTACTCGCAGTCTTTCATCTACACAACAGGTTAATTTCATCTTATCACCATTACATTTTAATTAATTACGTCAATTTCATCTTATCACCATTACACATTCAATTAATTAAAAGTCTCACTACTTATGGGTCCAGTTCCTTCATGCGAGAGTTAATTAAGGGGACATTCTTTTAATTATTGGTGAATTGGAATGTCTCTAGAGATTCCTTCAAACTATGCCTCCAAACAGATTCTCTATTAATACCACTGGAGGCGTCTGATTCCTGGCATACAGTAGTTTGGAGGAATCAGAGACCTACCAGTTAATTAACCAACAAGAGATTCTCCCCATAACATGTACTCTCAGTCTTTCAAACACACAACTGGTTAACTCTGGAATATTTTCTATACCTTCATCCATCTCTCTCCACGACACCTATTGTTTATCGTTGACTACTTCGTGCAGGACCTACCGACGCTGACGTAGTGTGTGTGTGTGTGTGTGTAGAACGCTGGTGTAATGTGTGTGTATAATGTGTGTGCATATGTGGGTGTGTGTGTGTGTGTAACGCCGGTGTAATGTGTGTGTGTGTGCGTGTAACACCGGCGTAATGTGTGTGTGTGAGGCCCACGTAGTGTGTGTGTGTGTGTGTGTGTGTTATGAGCTGCCGATACAGCCGGAAAAAACTGGCCCGGGCTGGATATAACCACGGTGGGTGGCAGGTGGTGGTGACTACTAGTTTGGAGGGGAAGTTACCGGACACAGACAATATTATTATAGTGTCCTCAAACACAGTGATGGATGTATATTTGGCTCCAGGCCCCGTCCGTCAAGCATTCTCTTCCTACAAACATTTTTCACATTAAATTTACCTGAGTTTTTCTGTGCCCTTCCCTTTATTATAGGCTCCCTGGTGTTGGTCAAGTTATACACTCAAAATTCTCACCATTGAAACAAATTGTGTAAAAGATGTTCAAAATTATGTCCAGTGTCGTATGAAATACCAAAGCACATGGCACTGAGGGCTGGAGGGATTACTCTGGCGTCATTGTTCAGGACGAGAAGAAAACCCACACTGGCAGACCAAAGTTTATTACCAAACAGTTTAGGTGGACACTGCCACCATCCTCAGTGGTCAAGACGATATTATGAGATGACAATAAGAGGTACAAGAGGCTACAATATATAACATATAGAAAGTATACGTGTGTGTATGTGTGTGCTTGAAGGAGCACACCAGACAGACAGAGACATAACACACTACACTTATTACACTACACACTTCCTGTAGCGAGCAACTGAACTTTACATCCCTTGCAGCGTCAACGGTGGAGTGACTTATTCCATTAGTTCAAAATTCCTGTCTGATTGGAGTGGAAAGGAAGAATGACAACACGTATTATAGAAACGTTGCTCTATAGTGATGATACACTCAGTAACATACATACATGTATCTTTGCTCACATCCTATGCACACTTTCTAACATCTTATTTATTTATTTATCTATTTATTCGCTGACAATAATCAACCTGAATTCTCATATCCATCTTGGGAGAGTTCATGGTGGCAGCAGTGATATCCAGCTGTGCCCTGTATTTCACATTAGAGCACCTTGATTCCTCCAAAGTATGCCAGGTGATAAGACTGGGTTAACACAAATAATGGTGGCCTGTTGCTTGGAATAGTTTGTGGGAATCAGTTGTTCCAGATTTACCACAAACACTCTACTATCTCCTTAAAGAGTCCACTAAACTTTGCAGTGACAGAAGGAGTTGAAGGTGAAAGCCGCCTGATAAACACTGTTGAACTGAACTGAAAGGACTGTCGAAGTAAATGAGCTTTATTTACAGTTGTGTAATTGGTTCTCGACCTTCCTTATATCTTAAACAAATGTAGAATACTGAAGAATTCTTGCATTGGTTTAATCTTATAAGTCTTAAGTTGGCACACACAATAAATAACATGTGCGGCATAATAAAACATTGGATACGGTTGGCCATAGGAATTCTTACACAGGCTATATGGAATAATGTTGTATTGCAGTTACGTAGTCTTACATTTTCTTTATGTAGTAAACCCTTGAAAACAAGAGCGTCTGTACGAATTCTTGTGGCCAATAGTATATGTCCACCTCACGGTAACTGATACTAATTCTAAGGGTTGTTATAACTGGTCGATGGTGGAGTAGGTATCATTAGGTTTGTAGACTCGGCAGCAAATCTTTCTTTAGGCCAGCCACAGGTATTAATAAAGTAAACAACGTTATCTACTTCTGTCAATAAAGGCATAATTATCAGGTTATAAGTTCACAGCATTTGTTTTCTTGATAAATCTACAATTTGCCCAGAATTACCTACGTCACGCCGCCTCCTCCTCTCACATTCATCATGATCACATGCTTCCAACACTTCATATATCGCCACATTTTTGTTCATCAAACAAAGCGAGTTCTTTCTTCCTTCCAAAGCACGGGACACATCCGTCTATTAGAGATTTCTTGAACGGGGACAAAATTCATGTGGCTCACGCACCTCACCATGGCAAAACACTGATCCCCACCTGGACCACATCAACACTCGGGACTCCCCCGCTAGTTCACGACGACTCATGATATCCTTGGTATAGTCAGTCTCATTGGTTTAAGATTTTGAAACTGGCCTCGACAAGGTTTCTTTGATGTTTTTGTACATTCTTGTCTTATTGACACTGTTGTCTATTAGTGACTACGGTGATGATATTATCCTGTTGTGTTGTGGTTTTAGGAGCTAACATCTTATTGTAAATATCACTGAAAAATGTCTGCTGCAGTACATGGTAATTTTCCATTCAGTTGTCTGCAACGAAGACAAACAATGTTTACAGTCGGATATGGAGTAAAAACCTAATGCTATTCCCCGAGATCAGGGTAACCAAAGAACTTGACAGATAGAGCAGCATCTGTTTTTGTTTGCATTGACGTCAGCCACACAGTATGTTGCCTGCTACCAGACACTCGTGTTGTCCAGGTAATGGACGTCACACTATATTTTGCACCACACCTATCCATTACCGCTAAGAAAGACCGACCGTCAGCAACAACAACAACTATGATCCATATTTTTTTATATCCTGAAAAAAATGAACCAAATCCCTTGTAAGAAATATGACCTTAGATACACACTTGTTTTGGGAAGCATTGCTGTGTTTATAAGATGCAAATAAATACGTATCCAGGTGTGTAAATCTTTAACGTATTTTGTCTTGGAATCCAATACATTTACCGAACAAAAATCCAAAAGGTTAAATGAGGAAGGCCGTTCGTTCATTTTCACACACACACACACACGAAAAAACAACCACAACAACAAAAAAGAAATGAAGTATAAGTATTAGAATGTCAGATATGTGTTAGCATGTATAATGTCCGTATTTCACAACGGTACACATCATGCATACATACAAGGCCAACACCATGCACACAACAACTTAATTAAAAAACCTCGAACAAGACACTTAAGGAAAGGATGGAAAAATACTAAACAGACAGACAGACAGACAGACAGAAAGACAGACACTTCAGTAGTAAACAAACATATTATTTCTCTCTCTCTCTGTCAGTAACACCTAGACAGACAGACAGACAGACAGACAGACAGACACTTCAGTAGTAAACAAACATATTATTTCTCTCTCTGTCAGTAACACCTAGACAGACAGACAGACAGACAGACAGACAGACACTTCAGTAGTAAACAAACATATTATTTCTCTCTCTGTCAGTAACACCTAGACAGACAGACAGACAGACAGACAAACACTTCAGTAGTAAACAAACATATTATTTCTCCCCCTGTCGGTAACACTTAAGTTGACGTCACACTCATAGATGCTCTATTTATCACTCGGGGAATCTTACTCGAGGTCGTGCAATGTTTACAAAGTTCTCGTGAAACCCTCAAAATATTCAGCGTTACAAAGTATGCTATCATATTATCCCCTCGCAATATCTCATAATAATGTCTCCTCCCCTCTCCTTCTATCAATTCAGTGTTATAATTTGTACAAGCCTTCTCCTCTGTCACAGCACTAGTTAATTATACAGAAAGTCCATTAATTAATACATCATCTGTACAAAATCCACTTTAAATAATAATATTGATGTAAATATTTGTTCAGATAATTTATAGACACCCTGTAGTACACCGTTTAAGAACCTGCGTCAGTTAACTCATAGACAAACAGATTAACTTATACGTGTTTGGTGGTGGGAAATAATTATGCTTGTAAGAACAGTGGGTTTTGTAAATAATATGCAGGAAAATCCCCGTTGGTCATAAAGTTGTTCAGCAATATAATTATGGTCTCTTCCCCAATCATGACAAAAACAGAGAGAGAGAGAGAGAGAGAGAGAGAGAGAGAGAGAGAGAGAGAGAGAGATACAACAGAGAAACAGACAAACAGAGAGAGAGAGAGAGAGAGAGAGAGAGAGAGAGAGAGAGAGAGAGAGAGAGAGAGAGAGAGACATATAGATACAACAGAGAAAACAGACAAACAGAGAGAGAGAGGCGGAGGATAAGACAGACAGTCAGACAGAATACAATGAGAGAGAGAGAGAGAGAGAGAGAGAGAGAGAGAGAGAGAAAGAGAGAAGCTATGCGTTGCGTTGTAATTTTCCGGCATAGGCTGTGTGGCCACTGCCCTCTTGGCGTCTGACTGGCCGTGGGTGTGTGTGTTTTGGTTAGTTGTAAAGATTAGATAGAGCTTCAGTTGTGTAGTCATTATAAATAAGAATATAATTGTGTGTCTCAGTAGTCTCTCTCTCTCCTTCTCTCTCTCTCTCTCTCTCTCTCTCTCTCTCTCTCTCTCTCTTAGTATACATGCAACACAATTACATAACCTTACACACACGCACACACACAAACACACACACATAATATATACACACACACCCACACACACTTACATCAAGCTACACACACACACACAGACACACACATCAACCTACAAACACACACACGACACCCACCCACACACACACACATCAACCTACACACGACACACACACACACATCAACCTACAAACACACGACACAAACACACACACACACACACACACACATCAACCTACAAACACACGACACACACACACACACATCAACCTACACACGACACACACACACACATCAACCTATAAACACACGACACACACACGACACACACACGGACCAAACCCATGCAAGAAGCGCAGTAGTGGTTAGTATAGTTGTTGTTGTTGTTGTTGATGTTAACGCGTTGTAACATAATGATTCTCCCCCCTCTATATAACTGGTTCCCACTGCCTCCCCCTTCCTCTGACGTCACTATAATGAACTGGAGGCATGGGTTTACTCCCCCCAAGTGTGCGTGTGTGTGTGTGCGCAAAGTGAGTCGATGTCTGCCTGCCGGATGTGTTGTGTGTGTGTGTGTGTGTGTGTATAAAGTGCGTAGATGTCTGCCTGCTATATGCGTGCGTGTGTGTGTGTGTGTGTGTCTGTGTGTGTGAGTACAAAGTGAGTCGAAGTCTGCCTGCCCTATGTGTAAGAGAGAGAGAGAGAGAGAGAGAGAGAGTGCAAAATGCGTCGATGTCTGCTTGCTGTATGTGTGTGTGTGTGTGTGTGTGTGAGTACAAAGTGAGTCGACGTCTGCCTGCCCTACGTGTGTGTGTGTGTGTGTGTGTGTGTGTGTGAGTGACCTTGGGAGGTATATTTTTTTGTTTCCCTGGGCACATTGCAGAGGGCCGCAGCCTTCACGTGTGTTTGTTTACATTTAACATTTGTGTGGTATTGGAATGGCCAGCACACCAACCAACCATTGCATTTACGCCGCCTCTCTCTCTCTCTCTCTCTCTCTCTCTCTCTCTCTCTCTTCACACGAACCCCTGCATTTACGCCGCCTCTCTCTCTCTCTCTCTCTCTCTCTCTCTCTTCACACGAACCCATGCATTTACGCTTCTCTCTCTCTCTCTCTCTCTCTCTCTCTCTCTCTCTCTCCTCTCTCTCTCTCTCTCTCTCTGTGTGGTGTGTGTTCTTTGACTATAAGATGATTCACTTTCTTGTCTTGAGGACCCTGTGATCGTGTATGATACTTGGTGGCTTCTAATTCCTCCTACCAGTGCCACGAAACAAGCTCCTTCCATATAGGTGGTGTTTCGTGGCAATATTTGAAGGACATAAGTTAAGCTATGGTATATATAATTATTCACTTTTATTTCCTCTGTTCAAACTATACGCTTCTCTAAACTTGTCCTGTCAAATTGTAAGCTTGTCTTCGCCTTGTAAGCTTTTCTTGTAAGCTCTCCTTTGTTTTGCCAGTATTTTTTGTAAGCTTTACTTTTTTTGTCAGCATTCCCTCGTCTTATAAGCTCTTCTTGTAAGCTTTCCTTCGTATTTTAAGCTTGTTTCCTTCGTGTTGTCAGCTGTCTTTGTAAGCTTTTCCTTCGTATTTAGGCTTTCCTTGTCAGCTTTCCTTCATCTTATGCTCAAATTATGATGTGTTTTCCTCTGTCTTCTTCATCTTTAATTAAGTTTTCATTCGTCCTCAGGTCAATCTACAATATGGTTACCCCCGTCCTTCATCTTGCCTTCAGGACGCTAATAGAGATACAACGAGTAACACCAAGATTAAGTAAGGATGAGGGTTGGATGATTTACGAGGAAATAATAAGGCAGTGTTGATCTGATTACCTTGAGGGGATAATAACATACTTTGGGTACATTGGAGTGCCTTGATTCCTCCAATGTGTGCCAGAAAACAGGACCAGGTTAACCAAAAGTAATGGTAACCTGTTGCTTGGAATAGTTTGGAGGAATCAGTTGCTTGCTCCAGATATACCAATACTTAAAGGAGTAAAAAAATAATGTCCCTGGGAATTGGAGGGTATGGTTAGGTTAGGTTAGGTTAGGTTAGGTTAGGTTAGGTAGGTTAGGTTAGGTTAGCTCTGTTAGTAAACGTGTAATATGAAAGTATAAGAGTAGGGAATCTTTATGTTATGTGTCAGATGGAGAGATGAAAGTAGGGAAGCTGTTTGTATGTGTCAGATAAAT
>JAWQEG010008784.1:0-32597 GCA_033782935.1 Petrolisthes cinctipes
ATACCAACCACCACAATATCAACCACAACCACAACACCAACACCAACAACCACAACTACAACAACCACAAGAACCACAACAAACACAAACACAACCACACCAATAACCACAAACACCACAAGAACAACAACCACAACCACACACACAACAACAACCACTATAACATCAACACCACAACCACAACCACATCAACTTTTTCCTTCCTTCCACATAGCAGTGCCATACAATTTTTTATCCTCATCTAGGCAGGTTCATTGTTCATCTCCTTTACTCATCACTTGTGTCGTCTAGAAATGTAAAAGATAAAGGCTAGTGTTCTTTACTTGTATGGTGCAAGACAAAATATAAGACAGAGATACTTGTTTGTGTGTGTGTTGTGTGAGTGTTAGGTGTAGGTGTGTGTGTGTGTGTGTGTGTGTGTGTGTGTGTGTGTGTGTGTGTGTGTGTGTGTGTGTGTGTGTGTGTGTGTGTGTGTGTGTGTGTGTGTGTGTGTGTGTGTGTGTGTTGGGTGTATGTGTTGTATGCGTTGGGTGTATGTGTGTGTGTGTGTTGGGTGTGTGTGTTGTGTGTGTGTTGTGTGTGTGTTATATATGTGTGTGTGTGTTAATATATGTATGTGTGTGTGTTATATATGTGTGTGGTGTGTGTGTGTGTGTGTGTGTGTTGTGTGTATGTGTTGGGTGTGTGTGTGTGTGTTGTATATATGTGTATGTGTGTATGTGTTGTATGTATGTGGTGTGTGTGTGTGTTGTATATATATGTGTGTGTGTGTTCGTTCCTCTATTGACGTCCCCCACTCTCTGAAATTACGATACTCGCCCTAATATTTATTACTTGGTGTTATTTATAGTGGTAATCATTTATGTGTGAAGTGGGTGCATGGGCTCCTCAAACTCCTCCAAGCTTCCCTACAAAACAGATCACTACCAACATCACTGACAACAACCACAACCACAAGAACCACAACCAACACAACAACCACAACCACAACAAACACACACAAAAACCACAACCACAAAACAACCTCAAAAATAACAACCACAACAACGATAACAACCACAAGAACCACAACCACAACAAACACACACATAAACACAAGAACCACAACCACATCAAACACAAACACAACCACAAAACAACCACAACAAACACACACACAAGAACTACAACCACAACAAACACACACACAAGAACCACAACCACAACAAACACACACACAAAAAACACAAGAACCACAACAAACACACACAAAAACCACAACCACAACACACACACAACAACCACAACAACGATAACAACCACAACACCAACTAACATACAACACTCTTTCTTTCTCTATCACAGTCTGGAGGAAACAGGAGCATTACAAGTAACTCACTGTAAAATATTTCCAGTCAAGAAAAATGTGTGGTGTCTCCTCATTACTTCTTTGTTCGAGTTTATAAATTGTGGTTGGTTGTACAGTCACGATCAAAAGTCCTGTATCAGAGGGAATTATATTGAGAGACTTTGAGGAGCATATCTAGGGAAGCAGTACTATAGCGACCAACAGCAATTCATAGTTTCTCTTCTTATGACCCTGTGTGTGTGTGTGTGTGTGTGTGTGTGTGTGTGTGTGTGTGTGTGTGTGTGTGTGTGTGTGTGTGTGTGTGTGTGTGTGTGTGTGTGTGTGTGTTAGTGTATGTTAGTGTTATTAGTGTGTGTATGTGTGTGTGTGTTAGTACGGAACCTGACTGGATTTCCTTTGACTAAGAGACGCACAGTTTGTAATGGAATGTAAACAGATTCTCCCCTATCAATGCACAACACTGTCACACACAAGAATACATACAGTCACTACAGCAGCAACAACAATATGAAGAAGTATCCAGCTGGGTCTTGTTGCTGACGTTTCCCATCACCTTGACATACCAGTGAACAAATTACAACTCTTATCCCGTATCTCATCCCACATTGAGTCACTCTACCTGGTGTGTAACGAAGCTTTTGACCACGACTAACTAACAAACTAACTAATTAACTAACTGCACTGGCCACAACAAACCAACAACTAACCAACCAACAAACAAACTAACTGACTGCACTAACCAACAACTAACCAACCAACAAACTAACTAACTAATTAACTACACTGGTCACAACAAACCGACTAACTAACCAACTAACTAACTAACTATCCATGAAATCAAACACGTGGAATGATTGATGCCTGACAGTGAAGTTAAATATGTGTAGAACGAGTTGCTTATTGATAGAGAGTTGGATATAGAGTTTGATATAATCCACTCGTCTATAATTATGCATGTGGGAAAGTTACTGGTGAACAGATGCCCACCACCACCACAACCACTACTACTACAACAAATAATAATAAATATAATCGTCTGTTGTAGGAGAACTGAATGACCCCCAAAATATTCCCTCCAAACTATACTGCAAAATTTATCTCACACTTGTAATCTGAGGTTCTATCTATACTCTACAATTTTATTATTATTATTATTTTTTTTTTTTTTTACTGGGCAGCAAAATAATGTACAGACTCCCTTTTAAAATGTTCTTCTATTTGTTGTTTCGTGGCAATGTTTGTAGGATTTGGTAACCTGCAACAATATTCTGCAAAGTTTACCCTCATACCAGAGAGGAGACAGAACTTTAGACAGCTAATGTATGTACTTACTGCTGAAACACAGAAACATGCAAACCTCTCTCTCTCTCCCCTTACCCTACACATACACACACAATCACGCACACATACACACTCGCTCGCACACACACACTCTCGCGCACACATACACATTCACACACACACTCGCGCACACATATATACACACCCACACTTTTACACATATACTCACACACTCACACACACACACACGATCACACTTTTACACACACATACACACACACACACACATACACACACACACACACACATACACACACACACACACACACACACACACACACACACACACACACACACACACACACACACACACACACCCAGCACAAAGGAAGCGTATACATTCTATGAAAACTCGTAACCTGGAGGAAATATAAATAATAAATTCTTGCATCCTGTTGAATTACTATTATTACTGTAGTCGACGCTCCACTGTACGGGAATGGCAAAGAGAATAGTGAATTATGCTTTTGTGTGTGTGTGTGTGTGTGTGTGTGTGTTTATTTATCTTTTGTGTGTGTGTGTGTGTGTGTGTGTGTGTGTGTGTTTATTTATTTATCTTTTGTGTGCGTGTGTGTGTGTGTGTTTATTTATTTATCTATTAATATATGTGTGTGTGTGTTTATTTATTTATTTATTTATATTTGTGTGTGTGTGTGTGTGTGTGTGTGTGTGTGTGTGTGTGTGTGTGTGTGTGTGTGTGTGTGTGTGTGTGTGTGTGTGTGTGTGTGTGTGTGTGTGTGTGTGTGTGTGAACGAGCATATGAGATGAAAGGTAATTCAATATAAACAGAAGAATATAAAGTCCATTACAGCTCAGTACAGGACTAGACCCTTCCACTGAGGGATGATACAGCTAGGAAGTCCTACCCTGTACTTTGTTTGTTTGGGGTGGTGTAATGAGGGATGTATAAGAAAGAGGTGTTTAAGGGAAGTAACCTTTTGTAGTACGATAAGTTTGAAGTCAATGTAGGCCTCCAAACTCCTTCAAATATTGCCACGAAACACACACACCTATAACTATATGGAATGAGCTTGTTTCGTGGCATAGTCAGGAGGAATCAGAAGCCACCTATTCTCACACACGATCTATATATACAGGGTCCTTAAGGGGATAATAGACAGCACCGTATGATTTTGGTACATACTAATATTAGACCACCTCGATTCCTCCAAAGTACGACAGAAAACAGAACCAGATAAACAAAAGATATGATAATAGTGACCTGTTTGCTGGGAATATTTTTTGTGGAATAAGTTGCTCCAGATTTACCAACACTGTACACTACCCCCTTCAGGAAGAGGTGTTATAGGAACATCTGGTGTTCATGTGATTCAGGACCAAAAAATATTTATGTTTGCATGTGTCAGTATTCCGTAATTACTTCCCTTCACTCCAGGTACCCAGTCCATGAACGGGTACCTACAGTAGTTCCTCGTCCAGTAAGTGAATGGGTACCTACTTTCTCCTACAGTACAGTAAATGAACGGGTACCTACTTTCTCCTACAGTAAGTGAACGGGTACCTATTTTCTCCTACAGTAGTAAGTGAACGGGTACCTACTTTCTCCTACAGTAAGTGAACGGGTACCTACTTTCTCCTACAGTAAGTGAACGGGTACCTACTTTCTCCTTCAGTAAGTGAACGGGTACCTACTTTCTCCTACAGTAAGTGAACGGGGACAAAGCTTCAATAGATCTTCACATAAATATAGGTTACTGTTCCATGGGTTCTTAGTAGTGGTAGTGGTGGTAGTGGTAGTAGTGGTGGTGGTGGTAGTGGTAGTGGTAGTGGTGGTAGTGGTAGTAGTAGTAGTAGTAGTAGTAGTGGTGGTGGTGGTGGTGGTAGTGGTGGTAGTAGTAGTAGTAGTAGTAGTAGTAGTAGTAGTAGTAGTAGTAGTAGTAGTAGTAGTAGTAGTAGTAGTAGTAGTAGTAGTAGTAGTAGTAGTAGTAGTAGTAGTAGTAGTAGTAGTAGTAGTAGTAGTAGTAGTAGTAGTAGGTGTAGGTAGTAGCTGTGCGTGTCAATACATATATATACTAACTCTGGCAATAACGATCCCTCACAAGTACCATCATAATAATTATTAGTGAGAGCAAGTACAGGTATATCCGTTTTTTTTTTTTTTTTTTTTTTTATATACGCTCACGTGAAAATCTTGAAGGTATTCTCGATGACGCTCAAAGGATTTTCACAGATATTATACACAATCACTTCAACTCATATTATTACAAACTCTCTTTCCACAGGTTTATAGCCCCACATATGTCCAGACGCGGCACATAATCCTTGACCACTCTTCCCCTTACACCCTGATCAAAGGACTATGTGTCACAACTGTACAGTATACACGTATCTATACATATTATTAGCAACTGTATCTCTTAATGTGTGGTCATCTGTACAGCCACAATTAAATATCCACCAACACTTTCCTTCCATCGTAGTAAATATCTTGGTAATAAAGAACAACACGAGTATGATTATGCAGCACCTCATAATAATAATTGAGGGGGTTGAGTTGACGTAAGGTGTTGTTGTATGATGATATTTCGATATGATACTGATTATTTTGCACGATGGAAGGAAAGTGTCGGTGGTTATTTGATTGTGGCTGTACATATGTTCAGCAACTACTGTATATACGGGGCTGCTGGGTCAGACAGCTTGACGAACTTCAACAATAACAACAACTACGGTACAGTATATATATAATTTATTGACATTTACACGTATTTTCTCAGCGGCCATGAAGCCTTCCCCGACGCAAGGCCAGTTGTCGGAAGAGACGAGTCTGCAGCCTGTGTTGGCCGTGGTTCTAGGAGTACTGGGCGGCCTGTGTCTGGTGGTGGTCCTTATAGGTGTAATTCTGAGACAACGCTATGATCAACGACGTGGTGGTGGTGGTGGTGGGGGTCAGTGTGGGAGGTCAGGCCAACACCAACAACACCACCAACAACAACAACAACAACAGGAGGACATTGTTGCCACTACCACCACCACAAACACCACTACCACCACTACTACCAACACCAACCCAGCCACCCCTCACACTCCCAAGGCTCCCCCCACCATTCTCCTCCACCACGACTCTGCCATCCCTTCTCCTCCTCCCACAGACACACCCAACAGAGTCACTGATGAAAAGAACCCTGATGTTATTCCTCAAGCAGGTGAGATTTTCGTTTCCATCTTCCTCTGAATAGAACTGACTCAATCCCACTTTACGTCCACTGAATCCCACTTTTTGCCCACTGATTAGAACTGACTCAATCCCACTTGACATCCACTGAATCCCACTTGTTACCCACTGAATAGAACTGACTCAATCCCACTTGTTGTCCACTGAATCTCACTTGACGTCCACTGAATCCCACTTGTTGTCCACTGAATCCCACTTGACGTCCACTGAATCCCACTTGACGTCCACTGAATCCCACTTGACGTCCACTGAATCCCACTTGACGTCCACTGAATCCCACTTGATACTCGTAGGGAATTATTATTATTATGGAAGCTACTCACAGTTTTTGATACTGACATGATGATCTTTAAGGTGGTAATTCTTTTTTGACACATTGGAGTGCCTTGATTCCTCCAAAGTATGCCAGGAAACAAGACCAGATGAGCAAAAATAATGGTGTTTTGTTGCTTGGAATAGTTTGGAGGATTCAGTTGCTCCAAATTTACCAATACCGAATTTCCTCCTCAAGTAAGAATATTTATAACTGGAGTAATTGTTATGTTTGTGTGTTACAGAATGTGAGGCTTGGAAGGGCGAGGGAGTACACACAATAACATCGACGTCTTTACCCACCACCTATGCCACTCTACCTAGAACCTACCATCCCTGTACACTCTCTAATCAACAGGTCAGTGAGATGAAATATTTCTCTAGTACGTGGGTATGATGAAAAACGTAGAATAGATTAAGTGTTACTAAAAGCTTTCAAAGTCGACACCATAGTAAGCAATGCATCCATTTTATTAACAACAGAATATCTTGTGTATTTAAGGACTATTGATGTGTTCGTTGCCACCATTAAGTCACTGTAATCACATGAAGTTTTTGTTTACGTGTCATAAAAATAATGGCTATCGCGGGTAATCTAGAAGGACTTATGCTCCACAGTCAGGTATGGACTATGAACACTATACACATAATATTACACAACAGACCAAGATAATGATTACACTGACCTCTGGTGGCGGTGGACATGACTAAAGTCCTACAAGTATAGGCTATAAACTCATAATATACATGTACAGTCGGCCTCAGGAATTCGTATACACCACTGTGACATCAAGGGTTCATTTATAACAACTAGAAAATTTAGTACATTGATTTTCCAACACTAAACACTTCTAATTTTGTTATTTGGGTATTACAAAAATCAGTCAGCAGAACAATCATTACAGTATGTGCAGAATAAATGACCCTTTTTAACCAATGCTCTGTATACGAATTCCTGAGGCCGACTGTACATATTTCTTGTACGTGAGCAGATTGACGGCGGAGGTGACGTGGTGTACTCAGAACTAGCCCTTGCAAGCGACACCTCCAGTCCCCAACACAGTCACTTAATGGGAGGAGGTGGAGGGGGCCTGGCATCCCACCCTCAACACTGTCTCAGCAACACCAAGCCACACAGTGTACTTTACGCCACACTAGACCACCACAACAACAAGAGAACACAACCACCACACTACAGCAGCACATCTCCACACCAGCACCAACACCAACACCACCACCACCACCACCACCAACACCAACAGCACCTTCTCTTTACACCTTCTGCACCCTCCACACCCACACAGCAACACACACACTCCACATCCATACACTCAGACCCCAAACACACACAACATCACACCCACACCACGCCAAAAAAACACCCTTCGTTGTCGCACCTTCGCCCCGACCCCACCACCAGGACAGGGGAAGAAGAGATGGTGTCTGGCCCAGCGTGGACACTTCTACCTTCGATACTAGATGCACGACACACACCTCAAAGACACGATACCTACTGTAGTGATACCGAGGCTGCAGCTCCACTCATACCCAACCAGAAGGAGAGTTCTGTATGAGGTGAGGGCAAGTTTTCTATTAACGAAAGTGTGTTAAAAGTGTAAATCAGTTGTAAGTGTAAGTCAGTAAAGTGTAAGTGTAAGTGTAAGTGTAGTTTAAAGTGTAAGTGTTAAGTGTAAGTGTAGTGTAAGTCAATTAAAAGTGTAAGTGTAAGTTAGTTGTAAGTGTAAGTCAGTTAAAAGTGTAAGTGTAAGTCAGGTAAAAGTGTAAGTTAGTTGAAAGTGTAAGTGTAAGTCAATTAAAAGTGTAAGTCAGTTAAAAAATCTTGTGCACCGATATTATTCGATTATGAGTTCATTATTATTTATTTCCTTCAGCATCCGTTGCTAATGATATGCAAGGAGGTTTTTACTTCTCAATGCAAAACTGTTATATGAATACGTGGAAGCTAAAGTCGAGTTATCCTTGCGTGTATTGAAACTTTTGACCGCAACTGTACCAAATATTATAGTGACAAACCGTAACAGAAGTGTCTGAGTTCAACTTCTCAAATCTCAAATATAAATAAAAAGCATTTATTACAGTGTACTTAATGATATTGTTTATCTCTGTCCCACAGGCATGAAGAAAAGTAGTGTTCTTCAGAGTTGCAGAACCTACGAATCAGGAGCACCAACATGTTAAACTCAAGCATAAGACAATCGGCATCACATCACACTCCATAACACTCAGACACCATACTACATATCACACGCCTCGCAATACACACCACAAAACAGACACAACACTCAGACACCACAACACACACACCACAACACTCACACACAACAACACACACCACAACACACCATAACACTCATACACCACACGCCTCGCAACACACACACCTCGCAACACACACCACAATACTCACACCCACCACACCATACAACACAGAATACAACACACCACAAAACTCGATAGACACAACACTCAGACGCGACAATATTCACCACACCATGCAACACACACATACACAACACAACACTCCACACACACCACAACACTCAAGACATCTCACAACACAACACACCACAACACAACACACACATACACACCACAACACTCAAGACATCTCACAACACAACCACCACAACACACACACATACACACAACACTAAAGACATCTCCCAACACAACCACCACAACACAACACACCACAACACAACACACCACAACACACACACACGCATGCTTCTCCACATGCATCCCCATACACACACACACACACACATCATTCTGTATACGCATTACTTTACATTTACATGGCCTTAATGACCATTACGAAGTCGATAGGAGTTCAGCCCCAACCAAACCAAACCAAACCCAACCCACGACAACGATGCTCTCAATATACTATACACACACAACTCTCTGGAATAGCCTATGTGCACCCGTTGTAGTCAAAGGTCAGCAGATTCCCGACCCCCATCAAGTGGTGTGTAAGATAGTGTGTTAAAGATATTATATTTGAGCCATAACAGTAATGCATACAAGTTCCGAGAAGAGCAGGAACGACTCTTACACACGACCAAGCTCCTCAGTGTAGGTTTGTAAAGTATTCCTATGTGACAGACGAATGGAAACAAGATGACGAGTGTATGCCCAAATATATTTACTTACTTAAGGGGAGTAACCTATCATGGTAAATCGGAAGGCCACTGCTGATTCCTCCAAACTATACCAGGAAACAGAACCCCTCCATAAGGAATATATGTACAGGGGATGTGTTTTATAGCTTTGGAGTTTGGAGGCCTACACTGACTCCAAATTGAACATCAAAAGGTTGCTTCCCTTCATTAAGTAATCACTCTTTCTACTCTGAGTGTCGATATGATCCACAGAAAACTTAGTACCAAAAAAAAAGGAAAGAATAGAAAAAAAAATACAGTAATAATGAGCTTTAAAAATGATCTAGATACTTAATTGGTACTTACACAACAAACTCCTTGGAAGAAATACTAAGCAAAGACAGTATGCCATTTATCTGTATTTAGCATAATTTTTTATACGGTGAGTGTCGCGTATAGATCCATAGAAAACTTCGTATACCTAATAACGTTGATAATAAATAATGTGAATAGTTTTTATACAAGGTGCTTAATTAAGGGGTTATTAATATTATATAGCACACTGTTTTGGGTGGTAAAGCTGGGGTAAATGATTCCTCCAAACTATTCCAAGCAACATCAGGCGACCATTATTTTTGTTCATCTGGTCCTGTTTCCTGGCATACTATGGAGGAATCAAGGCACTCCAATGTAACAAAAGTGAATTACAACCTTAATTAAAATGACTTATGGTGACGAGTGTAAGAACAGCAAGTTATGAATTGTATAAGAAACATAATTATATATATATAAATAAACTGTGAGTGTCGTGCGGATATACATATATATATAAAAAAACAATAAGGAAAAAATAATTAAATGGGGAACTTAATTATTACAGTGTTGGTATGTCTGGAGCAAATGATTCCTCCAAACTATTCCAAGCAAAAAAACAGGCCACCATTATTTGTGTTAATCTGGTGCTGCTGTTTCCTGGCATATATACTTTGGAGGAATCGAGGCACTCCAATGTACAGTCTGGGGCAAAAGTCGTGTACACACCACATCTGCCAAGTCATGAAGTACAGTACAGTATGGAAATATTATTAAGCTTCACAGACTCCTAAAATGAAAACCCAGAGTTGTTTACTAAAATTCTCCCCTGGATATTGTAATTATTCTGTGTGTGTGTGTGTGTGTGTGTGTGTGTTTCAGAGAGAGTGAGTGTGTGTGTTTCTGAGTGAGTGAGTGTGTGTGTGTGTTTGTGTGTGTGTGTATTTCTGAGTGTGAGTGTTTTTTTTTTTTTTTTTTTTTTTTTTTGGAGGGGGGGGGAGTGAGAATCAGTTGCTCCAGAATTACCAACCCTGTACTATACCCCGTTAAGGTGGTAATTAATTCCCTTTTGGTACATTGGAGTGAAGTATGCAAATTAACAAACAAAAAATGGTGTTCTGTTGCCTGCTTGGAATAGTTTGGAGGATTCAGTTGCTCCAGATTTACAAACACAAAACTTCCCCCTTAAGAAGAGATTATTAATTATATAACCTTTCAAAGTACCCAACAAGATTATTATCATTATCATTATTATTATTATTTTTTTATTATTTTTTTTTTTTTTTTTTTTTTTTACCCTTGAGAAAAACAAAATCAGATTCAGATATTTATTGTACATAGGAGTTGTTATCTAGTCCATTTATACTTTAGTCTTAAGGGGATAATATATTGTAGTACACTTTTGGTACCAATATTGGAGCACCTTGAGTCCTCCTCCAAACTATTCCAAGCAACAGAACGTCATTATTTTTATTACTCTTCTGGTCCTGTTTTTCCTGGCATACTTTGGAGGAATCAAGGCACTCCAATGTAACAAAAAAAATAAAAAATAAAAAGAATTACCACCTTAAGGGGATAGCAGTACATATTTTTGTACATTGGAGCACCTTGATTCCTCCAAAGTATGTCAGGAAACAGGATCTGATTAATGAAAATATGTACTATCCCCATAGGTGGTAATTTTTTTTTTTTTTTTTTTTTTTTTTTTTTTACATTGGAGTGCCTTGATTCCTCCAAAGTATGCTAGGAAACAACAGGACCAGAAGAGCAAAAAATAATAGTGTTCTGTTGCTTGGAATAGTTTGGAGGATTCAGTTACTCCAGATTTACCAACACAAAACTTCCACTTCTTAACATTGTGGTGACTCGTGTTTCCTTCTTTTTTTTTTTTTTTTTTTCTTTTTTTTTTTTGAGGAATCAGTAGCCTTCCAAGTTACCAAAAAAAAATTCTCCCCTTAATAATTATGTGACATGGTGACTGACTGATGTGTGGGTGTGTGTGTGGATGGATGGGTGTGTGTGTGTTTGGATAGGTGTGTATGTATGTGGGTGGGTGGGTGGGTGGATGGATGAGTGGATGGATATGTGGGTGGGTGTTTGGATAGGTGGAAGAATTGGTGTGTGGGTGGATGTGGATAGGTGGGTGGGTGTTTGGGTAGGTGGAAGTATGGATAGATGGGAGGGTGTGTAAATGTTTGGATAGGTGGAAGGATAGAAGGTTGGATAGATAGATGAATGGAAGGGTGGGTGAGTGGATAGGTGGGTGGGTGTTTGGATAGGTGGATAGGTGGATGGAAGGATGAAAGGGTGGGTGAGTGGATAGGTGGATGTGTGTGTGTGTGTGTGTGTGTTTGGATAGGTAGGTAGATGAATGGAAGGATGGATAGGTGGAAGGATGAATGGAAGGATGGATAGGTGGAAGGATGAATGGATGGGTGTTTGAATAGGTAGAAAAATAAATGGATGAGTGGATGAATGGAAGGGAAAAATGAATGAATGAAGGAAAAATTGAATGGATGGCAGAAATTGTGTTATCAGTGTAAAATGCATACCTCATTTCATTTCCTCTTTGTAAATAAACTGTGCATATTTGGAACACTGTCTCATTTCTAACCTTAATTACTCTGTCAGTCTTGCTTATGTTTCAGAGTTGAGAGAATGTGTGTGTGTGTGTGTGTGTGTGTGTGTGTGTGTGTGTGTGTGTGTGTGTGTGTGTGTGTGTGTGTGTGTGTGTGTGTGTGTGTTAACGTGTGAGAGTTTGTGTGTCTGTGTGAGTGTGAGTGTGTGTGTGTGTGTGTGTGTGTGTGTGTGTGTGTGTGTGTTAACGTCTGAGTGTGAGTGTGTCTGTGTGTCTGTGTGTGTGTTAACATGTGTGTGTGTGTTTGTGTGTTAGCATGTGTGCGCTAGCGTGTGTGTTTTAACGTGCGTGAGTGTGTGTGTGTGTGTGTGTGTGTGTGTGTGTGTGTGTGTGTGTGTGTGTGTGTGTGTGTGTGTGTGTGTGTGTGTGTTAACATGTGTGTGTGTTTGTGTGTGTGTGTGTGTGTGTGTGTGTGTGTGTGTGTGTGTGTTAACATGTGTGTGTGTTTGTGTGTTAGTATATGTGTGCGCTAGCGTGTGTGTTTTAACGTGAGTGTGTGTGTGTGTGTGTGTGTGTGTGTGTGTGTGTGTGTGTGTGTGTGTGTGTGTGTGTGTGTGTGTGTGCTAGGGTGTGTGTTCTCTCCTCACTCCAGTCGCACATTGGTCCACACATAATACTGTATACTACTTTAATAGTCTTCTTAGCACTAATTGGGGCAATCTGTAGCCTTCAGTGAGCATGTTCAAACTATAATCAATTAGGCTACCCCATTCAAAAGTTAACAGTGAAGCATATATCAAAAATATAAAAATAAAAGAAATAAGAATAAAAATAATAAAAATAAAAAAATAAAAATAAAATACAAATAATAATGAAATAAAAATAATAATAATAAAAATAAAAATAATAATAATAATAATAACAATATAAATGCACTTTCCATAAATTAGAGTTTATTCATTAACCTGCTTTCACACCTTTTGACAAATATGAGAATTCTGATCACCATAAATTATCATTCGCCAACATTATTTTTTTATTTGAACTTTCCAGGCGCTTTACATTTTTTTTTCATTAATCTGAGTCCAAATGGAAGGAGAGAACGTTATAGAGGAGACAGATGGTTGGGGGGGAGAGGGGGGAAGAGGGGGGAGGGGGAATCAAGGAAACAGAGAGTGTAATATAAAGGGGTATCAATCTGGAGCTAAAAATTATTATTATGGAGGGGGACTTTTGATGGGTCGACTCTACATACATCATCAAGCGACCCCCTCCCACCCAACTCCAACCCTAGACATCTATCTATCTATCTATCTATCTATCTATCCATTACGACGGTCCTACTCACGGTTTATGGGATGCCAACAACTTTATGAAAACGGACCCAGAATTCGCCTCAGTCTCTTGATTTATGATGGTAAAGGAAGGAAGGAGGGAAGGATGGAGTCCAGTCATAATTTGTCAGGGTGGAGGAGTAAGAGGCAGAGAGTTGTCCTGTGTAATACGCCACATAAACATCTTACAGTCGAGTCCTTAGTAGTTTCCATGTCACACCACAACATACACATAATTATACACATACACAGACATACACATACACACAAACACAGCTAGCATACATACACACAAACACAGCTAGCATACACACACCATACAAACAGATACACACACACATACAGCATACATATACACACAACATACATATACAAACACACAACATATACAGACACACACCACACACATACACACACACCATACACACAGACACACACACACACACACCATACAAACAGACACACACACATACACACTTTGGAGGAATCACGGCATTTCAATGTACTGTACAAAGAGTTTAATACCAGGGTCCCTTAAGGTGGTAACTCTTTTTTGGTACATTGGAGTGCCATGATTCCTCCAAAGTATGTGTGTGTGTGTGTGTGTGTGTGTGTTTGAATGGTGTGTGTCTGTGTGTTTGGTGTGTGTGTGTGTGTTTGGTGTGTGTGTGTTTGTGTGTATGGTGTTTGTGTGTGTATACTGTGTATGTTTGTATGGTGTGTGCTAGGAAACAGGACCAGAAGAGCAAAAATAAGTGTGTTCGTTCTGCTGCTTGGAATAGTTTGGAGGATTCGGTTGATCCAGATTTACCAACACAAAACTTCCCCCCTTAATTCATCAAAACCCAGAGAAATACACGGTCAGAAAAAAACTGCAGTCTTACTCATCATCCCTGCTTCCTTCCTTCCTTTTCCATCTGGGTGGTTCTTTGATCTTTGATGGACCTGATATACCATGCCGGCTGATGTTCTAACTAGAGTGGAAAAAAAAAGCAAAGAAAAAAAAGAAATGAGAAAAGAAAAAAAAATGAAAACAGAAACGAAAAAAGATAAGAAAAAAAATGAAATGAAAAAGATAAGAAAAAAAAAAGAAATGAAAAATGAAATGAAAAAGATAAGAACAAAAATATAAATAAGAAACGAAATAGGAAAAGAAAAGGAAAAGAAACAAAAGAAAAAACAAATTAAAAAAGAAGAGAAAACAGAAAAGAACAAATTAAGAGAGAAAAAGTTACAAATTTTATATTATGTTCTCGATTTTATTTTATTTTTTTGTCTCTTAATTACGGTAAGTGGAGAATTTTTTCTGAAGGTCAATGAGTGGGCTGCTGATACATTCAAACTGTGCCACCACGAAACAGACCCCCTTTTATTATTATTATTATTATTATTATCATTATTATTATTATTATCATCATTATTATTATTATTATTATTATTATTACTATTATTATTATTATTATTATCATTATTATTATTACTATTATTATTATTATTATTATTATTATTATCATTATTATTATTATTATTATTATTATTATACTATTGAGGGTGTCTGTTTCCTGGTAGAGTTAGGAGGAATCAGTAGCCTTCTAAATTACCAACAAGATAATTTCCCCTTAGGTTAATTATTATTTGGGGTTGACTGGACATATGTGTTTTTTATTCCTCCAAACTAGCCTACCTATACCAGAATATAAACAAACACACACACACACACACACACACACACATACATACACAGCATACGTCCCCCTACTCCCGCACCCCCCTAACCCCCCCCCCCCCCAAGCCTGTCCCCCTATTCCCGTATCCCCTTATATTAATCAGGTAACTTGTTTTCAGTCAGGAGAATCTAAGGATATGGTATAATCCATTTTCCACTTTCCATAATCCACTTTCCATTTCGTTTTGCTGATATTCGGGTCTTTGAAAATAATCTAAAATTGAAATAGTAGGCGAATCAAAGTGTACGGAATAATCTTAACAATTTTCACCTTCCTACCTACCTACATTTTTAGACACAGTTCATCTCTCAGTAACAATTTTCACCTTCCTACCTACCTACCTACATTTTTTTTAGACACATTTCATCTCTCTGTAACAATATTCACCTTCCTACCTACCTACAATTTTAGACACATTTCATCTCTTTGTAACAATTTTCACCTTCCTACCTACCTACCTACATTTTTGGATACATTTCATCTCTCTGTAACAATTTTCACCTTCCTTCCTACCTACCTACCTACATTTTTAGACACATTTCATCTCTCTGTAATTCGGGTGTTTGAAAGTAATCTAAAGTTGGAATAGCAAACGAATCAAACACTACAGTATAATCCAAAAAAATTTCACCCACCAACTTTACATTTTTAGACACCTTTCATTATCTCTCTGAAACTCGGGGTCTTTGAAAATAATGTATATATAGATAGCCTTGTGGGAAAGACAAACTATTGCACAAGGATAAAACGTTCTGAGCGTCGTAAAATAGTGCAGAGGTAAAGTCAGGTAATCGTGGGAAATAATTCACTAGAAAAATACACTTCCCACACTCATAGTTCTAGTCAAGGAAGGTCTAACTTAGAAGGAATTATATATATATCTGTGTGAGTGAGTGAGAATGTTGGTGGTAGAGCAGGCAAGGGTAAATTGGAGGGATATTGATTCCTCCAAAAATTATGCCTGAAAACAGATTACATTAAGGGACCCTGTGATGTAGTCAGAAAATTGGAGGTAAATGAGTCCTTTAAATATTGCCACGAAACACACACACACACACACACACACACATTAAGGGACCCTGTGATGTAGTCAGAAAATTGGAGGTAAATGAGTCCTTCAAATATTGCCACGAAACACACACACACACACACACACACACACACACCTATATGGAAGGAGCTTGTTTCGTGGCATGGTCAGGAGAAATCAGAAGTCTCCAAGTTTCATACACGATCACAGGGTCCTTAAAGACGAATACTTGCGAATCCTTTACGTTCCATCATAGTTTGGAGGCACCAGAAGCCTTCAAATTCTCCCACATGAGGTTAGGTTAGGATCACAAGGTGTATGTTTGCAAAAAAAAAAAAAAAAAAAAAAAAAAAAAAATTGACACGAGAAATTTAACTGACCTTGTAAAAAAAAACTTTCTTCATACGTAAAATAAACTTCAGAAAAATAAAATAAGAAATAATCAGATAACACGGAAAAACTTTATATATATATATCTGAAGAGCCCTTTAAAATTTATCGTTGACCCAATCTAAAAAGAATTGGTGGTGGAAGAAAAAGTTAAATCCTCCCCAATTCTAACTCTTAGCATTAATATGTTGCGCTGAACAGAATTTACAATATTTCCTTTTTTTTCGTTCTTTTCTCTCTCTCTCTCTCTCTCTCTCTCTCTCTCTCTGTCTGTCTGTCTGTCTGTCTGTCTGTCTGTCTGTCTGTCTGTCTGTCTGTCTGTCTGTCTGTCTGTCTGTCTGTCTGTCTGTCTCTGTCTCTGTCTCTGTCTCTCTCTCTCTCTCTCTCTCTCTCTCTCTCTCTCTCTCTCTCTCTCTCTCTCTCTCCTCTTTTTTTTTTTTTTTTTTTTTTTTTTTTCAAGAAATCTAAACTTGAGATAAACACTAATAATGTCATCAGGTGCTTGGCTCCTCTCTGCCTTCGGGAATAACCAACCCAAAGCTAAGAATTTCCAGTAGTCGAGGAGAATGGTTGGAAAAACATACATACATACAACAAACATACTCTTTCCTTCTCTCTCCATACAGAAGCTGAATTTCCAGTAGAGGAGAAGGATAGGAAAACATACATACATGTTACATACAACATACATACTCTCTCTCTCTCTCTCTCTCTCTTTCTTACTTCTCTCTCTCTCTCTCTCTCTCTCTCTCTCTCTCTCTCTCTCTCTCTCTCTCTCTCTCTCTCTCTCTCCACACACACACACAGAAGCTGAATTCAGTGACGAGGAGAAGAGTAGGAAAACATACATACATACATACATACAACACAGAAGATGAAGAGTAGTAGGAAAAACATAGATACAACAAACACACACTTTCTCTCTCTCTCTCTCCCTTTCCACACAGAAGCTGATTTCCCAAGTGACCTCAACTACACTCTGCAACCGAGGCGCCACCCTCTCGTCGATCAGGGAGGAGGGGGTCGTGAGTGAGTCTAGACGAGCACCAAGAACGAAAAAAGTAATATTACACGAGATTGTCAGCAGTAGGTCCATGTATGCACAGGTCGCGTTCATTTGATTCCTACAGAGTATATGCCATGAAACAGGACCATATTAACAAAACTATAATGGTGGCCTGTTGCTCGGAATAGTTTGGAGGAATCGATTGCTTCAGAATAACTAACCAACAATATATACTGTAACTCTTTTAATATAACAAAACTGTAATGGTAGCCTAGTGCTCAGAATAGTTTGGAGGAATCGACTGCGACAGAATAACCAACCAACAATATAATACTGTAACTCTATTAATATAACAAAACTATATTGGTGGCCTGTTGCTCAGAATAGTTTGGAGGAATCGGTTGCGTCAGAATAACCAACACTTTACTACTTTACCCCCAATCCCGGCTTATAGTAGTAGAATTCTATCAACAAACTAACCGATAGGAGATACAGAACTACAAACAGAACAGTAATTACACTCACCGTTTACACATAAAGGCTAAGAAAGAACGTGTTTAAACTCTTCCTTCATCAGAATCCTTATCTATTGCTCCCTACTGTGTACCAAAGTCTATTTTATTGGGTAAGAAGCTGAGAACGTGTTTACCCTTCCTGTATCTGCTCCTCCCAACTGTATACCAAAGTCTGTCTTACTTATTGGGTTTGATTAGAAATGCTCCCCACTGTGTCAACTCCAATGTACAGCCACAATCAAATATCCATGCACCGACACTTTCCTTCCATCGTATAGTAAATATCTTGGTAATAAAGAACAACACATGTATGATTTTGCAGCACCTCGTAATAATAATATTTGAGGAGGTTGAGTTGAGGTAAAGTATTGTGTGAATATATTTTACTATGATATTGATTTATTTATTTGCACGATGGAAGGAAAGTGTTGGTGGTTATTTGATTGTGGCTGTACAATACCTCCCCGTTCGTTGAAGAGTTGGTTTGGGTCCTGTGTTTGGCAGTCTGGCAAATGGGTTACCAAACTTTAGAAAAAATTGGCCCCTCAACTTCTCGAGAGTTTCATGGAAGTTAATGTCCAAGTCATTCATCCCTGTCGCCACCATTACCTCGCTAAAGAGAGATGTATGTACTGTACACCCGAGCTCGTAAATTCGCGACCACGTACTTAGATGTTTATGCCATTTGAGCTGGTAACATTTATTTGTGGAGGAATCAGAGTAGGTGGAACATAGTAGAGGGACATGATACAATCTTTCACCTACAATGACACCTTCTCCACACAGTGTTACCAGCTCAGATGACATAAACATTTGGGGTCGTGGTCGCGAATTTACGAGCTCGAGTGTGTGTGTGTGTGTGTGTGTGTGTGTGTGTGTGTGTGTGTGTGTGTGTGTGTGTGTGTGTGTGTGTGTGTGTGTGTGTGTGTGTGTGTGTGTGTGAGTGAGTGAGTGAGTGAATGAGTGAGTGAGTGAGTGAGTGAGTGAGTGAGTGAGTGTGTGTGTGTGTGTGTGTGTGTGTGTGTGTGTGTGTGTGTGTGTGTGTGTGTGTGTGTGTGTGTGTGTGTGTGTGTGTGTGTGTGTGTGTGTGTGTGTGTGTGTGTGTGTGTGTGTCGCAAAACCTGGCGTCTTTAGCGGTGCAATGCCTCTCTCGTAATGTGTGAGTCGCTCTCACTCCTAATCTTTTCCTCGAGGAAGTATGACAATGGAAAATAACAATTTGTCACGTTCAGAACACTTTCCCAGCCGACGCATTTCTCTGATCATGGCTCACCGTCACCTTTATATCGCCAAGTACAGTACAGTAGCCATTAAGGGAACAGTATACTTCTTATGGTACATTGGAGTGCCTTGATTCCTCCAAAGTATGCCAGGAAACAGGACCAGATTAACAAAAATAATGGTGTCCTGTTGCTGGGAATAGTTTGGAGGAATCATTATCTCCAAAAATGTTAAATACTATACCATTCCCTTAAGGTGGTAATTCTTATTTGGTACATTTAAGTGCCTTGATTCCTCCAAAGTATGCCAGGAAACAGGACCAGAAGAGCAAAAATAATAGTGTTCTACTGTTGCTTGGAATAGTTTGGAGGATTCAGTTGCTCCAGATTTACCAACACAAAACTTTCCCCTTAAGTGTTTTGATGCCACCTCGCCTTGTCAATGTTTCATATCAGTCACGTATATATACACTTCGAGAGGTTTAGGCTCGTATCTTCCTGACAACATTTTTACGACTGAACTGGAAGGTGTAATATTACTTCCAAAATTTGTGACAATTATGGTGATCATTCAACTATAACTCACACGAAGACGTATATAATAAATAATAATAATTTATACACTTCGAGAGGTTTAGGCTCGTATTTTCCAGACAACATTTTTACGACTGAAATGGAAGGTGTAATATTACTTCCAATAATTTGTGACAATTATGGTGTTCATTCAACTATAACTCACACGAAAGACGAAGGTTTATGGGTGAGACCTAACTTCTTCCAGCTCACATGTAGTTAATACCTCACTGGATATCATAATAGTACCTTACCACACACATACTGTACTTAGCCCCTACCTAGACTTCAGTGACTACCAATGCAGCACAGTAATTAAATTTAAAACATGTCATAATTATATATACCAGTATGTATGTATATATATAAATAAAATATAGATATTCAGTCTGTGTAATTATATAAATGTTTAGGTAAAGATACAAGCCTAAAAATATACTAACCATGACTATAATTATCTAGTAACGAAAACTACTATAACTATTTACTATAAGGAAACTATATAGAAAAAAGAAAAAAAAAGTACTATTGAACAAGGCTGTATGTCATAATTAACACAGACTATATATTATAAAAACTACTATAACTATTCACTATAAGGAAACTATATAGAAAAAAATATATAGAAAATACAGAAAAAAAAGTATAGAAAAAAAAGTACTACTGAACAAGGCTGTATATCATAATTAACACAGACTATATATTATAAAAACTACTATAACTATTCACCATATGGAAACTATATAGAAAAAAAATATATAGAAAAAAAAAAAAAAGATACTACTGAACGAGGCTGTATGTAATAATAACACCAACTATATATTATAAAAACTACTATAACTATTCACTATAAGGAAACTATATATAAAAAAAAAATAGAAAATACAGAAAAAAAAGTATAGAAAAAAAAGTACTACTGAACAAGGCTATATATCATAATAACACAAACTATATATTATAAAAACTACTATAACTATTCACTATAAGGAATCTATATAGAAAAAAAATATAGAGAAAAAAAGAAAAAAAAAAGAAAAAAAAGATACTATTGAACGAGGCTGCTGTATGTCATAATTAACACCGACTATATATTATAATAAATACTATAACTATATGGAAACTATATAGAAAAAAAAATAGAGAAAATATAGAAAAAAAAAAAATACTACTGAACAAGGCTGATGTATGTCATAATTAACACCAACTATATATATTAAAAACTACTATAACTATTCACTATAAGGAAACTATATAGATAAAAAATAGAGAAAATATAAAAAGAAAAGAAAAAAAAAAGATACTACTGAACGAGACTGTTGTATGTCATAATTAACACAGACTATATATTGTAAAAACTACAATAACTATTCACTATACGGAAAATATATAGAAAAAAATATGGAAAATATAGAAAACATATAGAAAAAAAAAAGGACTATTGAACGAGGCTGTTGTATGTCATAATTAACACTGACCATACATTATAAAAACTACTATAACTATTCACTATTAGGAAACTATATAGGAAAAAAAAAAAAAAAAAAAAAAAAATACTACTGAACGAGGCTGTTGTATGTCATAATTAACACCGACTATGTATTATAAAGACTACTATAACTAATCACTACAAGGAAACTATATAGAAAAAAAAAATAGAAAACATAGAAAAAAAAAAAAAAAATACTACTGAACCAGGCTGTATGTCATAATTAACACCGACCATACATTATAATAAATACTATAACTATATGGAAACTATATAGAAAAAAAAATATAGGAAAAATATAGAGGAAAAAAATAATAAAAAAAAAAAATAATAATAATAATACAAAAAAAAAAAAAATACTACTGAACGAGGCTGTACCGTATGTCATAATCAACACCGACCATACATTACAATAACTTTTAGCCACAGCTGTGAAAAATTACAAAACGACGGTATGATCATAAAGCATTAAAATGGGTTCATAAAATTGACCCGTGTAACATCATTAGCGCTCAAAGTGCATACATACATACATACAATATACATACATACATAGATCTCTCATACACACACACACACACGGCAGCCATTAAACCACATGCATAATATAAACCTCTATATCACAGTAATTAATAATATAACTCCAAAATGGCTAGGGTATAATACAGAGTGCATGTACAGTCACGATCAAAAGTCCAGTGTCCGGTGAATGGATGGATGGATGCATTGAAGTGGTGGGTCATTGAAGTGAATCTAATTATTAGTCACCAACAGTAATACAATATAGTTTCACACCATTATTATTTTTGAGGCCAGTTCTCGCGCTCTCTCTCTCTCTCTCTCTCTCTCTCTCTCTCTCTCTCTCTCTCTCTCTCTCTCTTCTTTTTTTTTTTTTTTTTTTTTTAAGGTGATGCGTGACTATTGGGCGTGACTGTACACACACACACACACACATGGATATGATATAGTAATTAACACTCACTCCTTCAGATGGGTTGCTCCCTCGCTGTCTGTTCGTATGGTTTTTATTTGTGGAGAGGCTTACGTAACCAAAAGGACACCCAGAATACTGTATATATAGGCCTACATAGATGTGATGGAACCAAAATAATTAATTATCTTTTTGGTCTAGTTGTTGTGAAATTGTGATGGGTTTGTAACTCACGAAAACACTAAGTCACGAGCCTAAATAATAATTAACTATATATATATTTTTTTTTGTCTAGTTTTTGTTGATGTTTGGAATCTTTATCTTTTTGGTCTTGTTGTTGTTGTTGATGTTTAGAATAATGAGTTTAGAAGGATGGGTTTGTAGCTCATGAAAACACTATGCCTACAGTCAGTCACGAGCTAAAATAAATAAGTATCTTTTTGGTCTAGTTGTTGTTGTTGATGTTTGGAATTATCTGACATACCAACAAACCAATCATTAAAACACTTATTCTGTATGTGAAAAATAACAAATAAAACAATGAGAGAACCAAAATGAGACAATACAAACACTAGCCTAATGACTGAGGTTAGCTTATCCATCCATTACATATGCTGACGGTCTACTACTGCTGCTGGGTGTCCTTAGGTACTCAGGCATCAACCACTGCACTCTACCTGGGGATAAAAATAATAATAAAGATAAAGACTGGCTGGGAGAGCAGGGTCGGTATGCACAAATAATCTTAAGGACACTGTGAACGTGCATGAGACCTTCTGATTCCTCCTGACTATGCCACGAAAACAAGCTCTTTCAATGTAGGTGGTGTTTCGTGGCAATGTTTGAAGGACTGACTAACCTCCAATTTTCTGACTACACCACGTGGGTCGTTAAGAGTTTACATTGTTCGTTATGATTGCAATACTGATCTAACCATACCGGTAGTGTTTCAGGCTCATTTCTAAGCAGTGAATGGTTTTGCTATTCTATTTGTATGAGCTGTTATTAGGATTTCCAAGAAGTGCCTCGTATTTGTCCTTGCCATGAATAAACGCTTACCAACACAATTTTTAGGGAACCCTCTCATGTAGCCTAGTTAGAAAATTGGAGATAAATGAGTCCTCTAAATATTGCCACGAAACACTACTTATATGGAAGCTTGTTTCGTGGCTAATCAGGAGGAATCAGAAGCCTTCTATTTTCGTACTCGATCACAGGGTCCTTAAGTTAAGTGTGAACTTTGGTCTTGTGAGTACGAAACCAGATTCTGATATGGACTCCATATATATATATACAAATTGGCCAGAGATTGTTACTAAATAGTTATATATTAATTATATATTTGACCAACTGACCTTTTTGTAAAATACGAGTAAACACACATCTGACTAATTCATCTTTTTGTATATTACTAATAATCACACATCTGACCAATTCACATTTCTATATAATACACTCATCATTATTTCTTCATGAACGGAATGTGTGGCAATGTTGGACCGAGTTTTTCAAGGTCACCAGCAGCTGATACAAATGGTGTCGCTTGATATTAGGCTATTTACTTTCCATAGAAAATTATTAAATATATAAATAATAATAATAAAGCATTTCTCTTGACTCAATCACGCAAATTACACATTAGAATGATATCTGTTCACTGGATGAGCTGTGGGTGTTTTGATAATGATAGAAATACGGTTATATTTCACTAACACATATTCACGTCACTGGCAACTGCACACCAGGCTCTCCTTCCTCTCTAGTCTCTACCCCGTGCAGGTATGATGTACTATTGCCCACAGAAGTTTCGTTCCCTTCCTGATGAGCGCTTTGATAAATTTGGCAACATGGCAGGCAGTGTATAGCCACTCATTCTATCATCTCCAATAGCATGTTTATGAAATATTATATATGTTGTGAACCATTCGAAACAATTTTCTTTACAATAATCAATGTAGATTTTTGCTAAATAGTAATTTTATATACAATGTCATGATTCTAGGAAATTATAATATGACCGTATAAAATAATAGACCATAATAGATCTTTGAGTAACGTTTGGCTGCATTAACTTGTTATTTCAATAATGAGACAAACTAATCTCAGCCCAGGGTCACACAAGGATGGTGATCCTCTAAACTATTAGGCTAGTGAGCACTTCGACGCTGTTCATCCGACCCATATATATAGCCTAACCAGTTTTTTCCGAACATCATTGCAGTAACAATCACCTCTTGCCTGGAGAACTAGGCTAAGTTAAGATTTTAATTTGTTTATGGCCAAACTAATCAAGATATTGAGGAGAACTGAATATTGTGAATTGAGCATTTAATATTGGGCAGATAAACAAACGTTTGTATGACCGTCGCCTTTGCATTCACTTTAATCGGTAATTATAACATGAGCTAAGTCTAGTATCCTATGACAGCTGCCACTTACAAATTTTGCAAGGTTTCAAACTGTTGTAGATAATCTGCATTCAATGTATTTGCATGTACTAATAAAATATATCCGATATATATTCAAACAGACATTTCCCTGAGAGAGAGAGAGAGAGAGAGAGAGAGAGAGAGAGAGAGAGAGAGAGAGAGAGAGAGAGAGAACTATGGCTCACCTAACACATTATGAGATAAAGAGTGAAATTATCATACTATTGGTTATAAATTTTCGTAAATACATATCGGCTTTTGCCAAGGTTAATAGTTGGCATGGATATTAGTGAGATAAAACTCTAAATCCTTTAAGCAGATCACAACAGTTCATGATAAAACACCTCCGTTAATTGAAGCTGTATTATTATGATTATTTTTTCAGTAATTTTTTCTCATGCCGTTTCATTCTCTTTTATACATAGGTTCTGACTGACCCATCCGTTCACTAATTCCTCCATTGCTGAATTTCTACTCATATGGGTGTAGGTTAGTCCCTTCTCCTTTCCTAATATTAGCCTAATAATTATTCTCCTACGTTTCTATCATCTACAGGGTCTTCCAAGATAAGGGTGGTCATCATTCTTCCTCAGATCGAATGAATCCTAAGCTGTTCTGTTCTGTTTGAGACTGGTGTTACTGAGAATCCTATTATAATGTTACAAGAAAAATATTACACAACTTTTGCTGTTGTAAATTAGGCTATGTTGTATTTTATTATTTATATTTTTGACAACCTTATCTGGTTCAACTGTTCCTTAGACAATTACGTTTGGTGAGAATTAAATATTATATTATCAAATTTATTTCAAATATGCTTCATAAATATTACGTTATAATATTACGTTCTCTCTTGGATGCTGCCAATCATTGAGTTAAATATGTATATGACTCATATCAGTTTCATAGACCTTTCCGAATTCTATATTCTATTTATAAAACCCCTTCCTCTTACTTTTGCAACATATCGTTCAGACAACAGCACCTTACCAAAACAAACACTCAAGGCTTAGAAGGATGCGTGGATGAGAATAACAAATATTTTTTAAAGTTGTTCCAAGCATTGATCGGCCGAAACAAATAACACAAACGCATCCGTTAGTAAAACTGGACGTGTGAGAACAGTAACAACAGACGTTTTAGCATAGGATATTGATAATGCCAGGATAGTTATATTTGTTGAGTGTGAGATGACACCATTGATTTAGCAAATTTGTGTAAAATATATAATATTTCTAAGAAAATTGCTGTAGTATTTAGCCAGACAAATGCATACTTTATCGAATAACATTATTCGGTAAAATCCAGTACTTCAAATGGTTCACAGCAAGCTTCATAAAACACAGAAGCTGTCTAGGGGAGAGAGAAGGAGGGAGGGTGTGGTATAGGTGAGAATGTCATATTGCCAAGTTTATCGAATCGCACACCAGGAAATGAACGAAACTTCTGTGGGCAATAGTACTGTACAGTACAGTCGATTGGTGTAAAATAATGGTCGGAATGCATGACTTGAAGTTAAAGAACCAATAAGACTATGAGACATTTCTTCTTTCGGTTCTTTTGTACTGGAAAGGTAAGAAATATTAATGTAGAGTACAGTAGGCCTACTGTATATCTCAAAGCCAACCCATCCCTTCCTACCCTCTGACAAGTTCACATTGTACCTTTTACGGGGAGATTATCTTATCGGTGAACTGGAAGGCTACCAATTCCTCCTAACTATACCAAGAAACAAATCCCCTACTAGTCCCAATGAGGGTGTCTGTTTTCTGGCATAGTTAGGAGGAATCAGTAGTCTTCCAATGCACCAACAAGAGAATCTCCCCTTAAGATCATATAGAAAATACTTTATACAACAATTTATACTTCATAATGATTTACAAATGAAGGGTGCACGTCATCGCCATGTATAGTGTAAAAAAAAAAAAAAAAAAAAAAACACACACACACACACACATGCAGGAAGAGCAGGTGGAAGCACTCGTACAGAATTACACAGGTCAAGTTAAGATTTCGTAAGGTCATCGCAAAATAATGGACAAAACAAAAACTAAATAAATTATATAAACAAAGTTAGGATAAAGAATTAAGCTGCATGAGGATCTTACCAAATTATTCAGATAGTACTTGTAGCTTAGTATTATTTCTTACCTTGTACGAAGCGATGAGATGAGATGAGAGGTTGTTTCCATCTTGTCTGTCACCTTAATTTCCCACCAAACACACCTTCTCCATCTTGCACTAGAGAGTAGAGACCCTATAGAAAGATTTTTATAGGGTCTCTATCTTGCACTAACTAGACCAAGTACAGTCGGTAGCATAAGTTCTCTTCATTTCCCACCTGCGTATGTATTAGCTATCATTATTTTGTTGTAATACAATTTTAATGCAGAGGTGCTGTACAGATATAGTTCTCATGGGAAATTACGCATGTTGTTGTTGGAATAAAAACTGGTTCAGAATGCAACTATCTGGTCATATCAGCAATATTATTAAGTACATGAGATGGACGGGAATTTATACTGCCGGCTGTACAAGTTGTCCTTCACGCAGCCTGCCGAGATCACTAATTAAATGGGCGGCAATACGTCTGGCGAACTTTCACAGAATGAATAAATGATATGTAGCTTTGATTATTACAGTATGCACTCAAGCACTCACAAATAATTACGGAGATATTGTTTGTTGGAATTTTAGTTTAACCAAGAAATAATTATGAAGAACGAATTATATACTAGTCCAAATAGAAACAAATAAATAAATGATAGCAAGACATGGGGAATATTTAAGAGGACGGCAGGTCATTCTAACGTTTTATGCTCGTGGTTGAGTTTACGAATATCTAAAAAGTTTGAGAATGATTATATATGAATGGTCTAACGAATGAGAGACTTTGGGATGCCACGACAACACACACACATACACAACAACAACAACAACAACATCGCCGAGTATACACAGTGCCCACGATATGGATTTAAAAAAAAAAAATGATTCTACGTCCCTTCATCCCACCACGAACAGATAGTGACTGACAAATTTGACAATGTTGCCAGGTCTGCTTGACGAAATTTCCCCATCTTCCACATCAGAATTTTCTCTATTTACCTCAAAAATTCCTTGTTTACTCCTGAAGGTAGTCGCACATATTTTACCATCTTCTTGATTATATTCGCCTGATAAAATTTCCCCATTTACTCTTGAACAGTCTATATAATTTTCCCATTTACTCTTGAACAATCTGTATATAATTTCCCCTCTGGTACCTTTACTTTCCCATGTCTAAGGAAAATTCACCATACTTGGCAACACTGGTAGTTGACCAACGTGGTGATGGACTGTATTATATGACATCTCAGACCTTGTACTGTTATTCTTTTGTGAGGAGAGTAGGGTCTAAAGGCATGAAACCCGATAAATAGTCTCACCTGTGAAATGGAAAAGGAGTGACAGAGGTCCACAATTATGTTCAGTATCGTTTGCGACGCCTAGACACATTTGCTTTTGAAGGAGCATAAAATTAAATATTTGTAAAACTATCTCTCGGAGGTTAAGATGATCCACGGGTAGAGTGTATCTGTGAGTGTATCATAATGGATTTGTTCGTACGCGTGCATTATTGACTAGGCCAAAGTGTTTCAAGTTATTTCTAAGCTGTGAATAATCTATCTCATCGTGAAGTGTGAGCATATATTGAATAATGATCTTGAAGAAGTGTCGGGTCCCAGTTCTTGTCATAAGTAGACATTTACGACCACAATTTTAGCTTCGTGGTGACCAAAGTCGGTCCGCGTGCAGGTTTGATTACGTCATGTTGTAGCCTACTCACAATTAGAAAACAAGTATACTTAGACTTTGAAAAACATTGATAGCAATATTATTATGAATATTATTTAATATACTATTATTGATATTATTATTTTTTTTTTTTATATAATATTATCATTACAGTACTTATCGATTTATGGAGAGAGTGACGTCATGCGCGGAACGGACCAGATTTCAATCCCAAGTGCGCTGACTGGTATGCAATGAACCCTCATTTAACACTGGTGTTTTGAGTGTGTAATGTAATGTGTGTAATGAAACTGTGTACAGAAAACCCTCATTGTACAGTACACTGGTATCATCGATGTGTAATGTAGTGTACATTAACTGTAATTTACAGTACATATATTCATTACACACACTCATTTCACATACATAATCCCAGTGTAAAAGGAGAGTTTACTGTACTTGTGCTGGTAGTATTAAAATTTATCTTCAACGAAAACATCATCGTCGCTATATTCGCATTATTATTCTGCAATGCGAATTTAGCGAGAAAGATTGTTTTCATCGAAGGTAAAGTTTATTACTACCAACCTTAGATTTTGATAGTGACCTTGAATTGCATCAGCACGGTGTATATTTTTTCATCGATACTTCACAGGTGGTGCCAGTATGTATAAAATTATATATATATATATATGTCTCCAAGGCACCTAAAATTACGTGAAGCAAACATGAGCCTAATTAGACCTTATAGTAGCCTACTTAAAATATGCATCTGTTTTCGATAATCTATAAGGTAAATTCTCAGTCTTACAATATGAACACATCTTGGATTTCCGTATTTCCTGTAAGCGTGATGTTCTTGTTGGCTTTTCGTAAATATGTAAAGCAATCAAAGAGAAATTCCACCCAATATTTACACAACGAGCTGAAGAGTGACGTGTGTACAGCATGTGTGTGTGTGTGTTCTTGTGTGTGTAGAAGTGTCGGTGCGTGTTTTGTGCATAACTCTTGTGCGTCACGTCAGCTGTACTCTTTGTGTGTGTGTGTGTGTGTGTGTTTGTGTGTTGTTGTTGTTGTTGTTGTTGCTGTGTGTGTGTGTGTGTGTGTGTGTGTGTGTGCGCTGTGACATAGGTGTATAAAACAATTGGTGCTCAACTCGTCTCTGTTGTTGTCTGTCTCCGTGTGTTTATGTAGTTCGTCTTGAGTTGAATTACATTTACCATAATAAAACAAGTAAGGAAATGAGAGAACCTGTCAAGTGCCGCACCATCCTTGCATAGCAGAGTCTCGAGACACTCCATGATTGAGCGATGGAGTGAGTGAGTGAGTGAATGGTGCCAGTGGTGGTCTGCATCAAGGTGGAAGGTGCATTGGGGAGTGGACACAGTGTAGAACGTGTGTGTGTGTGTGTTCTTACCTATTTGTATCTTTACAGGATTGAGTCCAGCTCGTAATGTTCCGTATATTAAAAGACAGTTATCATATTTTTCTTTAAAGTCATGTATGTTTTAGACACATACCACTTCTTCTGGTAATTTGTTCCATTCGTCTATTTCTCTATTTGGAAAACTATATTTCTGTACACTACATCATTATCTCCTCCTGTGTGTGTGTGTGTGTTGTAGTTACACTGTCCTATCACCGGGCTGTCAGTTGTCAGACTTGTGAAGCAATATATTCCTGCTGCTTCGACTTGTCTGTTCCATTATTTCCGGAATTTGGAACGAAGCCACGACATTATTTTATTTTTATTTATTCATATATTTCTTTTTTCTTTATTTTTCTTTTGCTGACCACCATACCAACATGAAGGATAATAATACACAGTAATGCTGTTTTGTGTTTGTGAATGTTTTGTGTGTCAAATTCTTTAACTCTACTTCTGGCAGCAGTCGGACAAACGGGACACTGAAACTGAATATCACGCACGCACCCCCCCCCCCCTCCCCTCCCCCCAATGACAGAATATCACCCCGCCTCCCCTTCCCCAACAGAATATCACGCACCCCTCCCCCTCCCTCACACCCAACAGAATATTACGCACCCCCACCCTCCCCTAACCCCCCAAACAGAATATCACGCACCCCCCCCTCCCCTCCCCCCATAACAGAATATCACTCCCCCCCACCCTCCCCTCCCCCCCATGACAGAATATTACGCACCCCCACTCCCCTCCCCCCTAAAACAGAATATCACGCACCCCCCCCCTCCCCTCCCCCCCAAAACAATGAAGAAGGCACTGAACACATAGAGAGAGAGAGAGAGAGAGAGAGAGAGAGAGAGAGAGAGAGAGAGAGAGAGTCAGTCAGTAACAGTATACGATATGTTGTGTTGCTTATTCGTTCGAGCTACAGCTGGTGCCTCCGTTAGGCCTAGTCCATATTCAAGAACACTTATGGTGCATACGATGGCTCCATAGACAAACAACAGAGCCGTCGTACCAGTACCACGCCATCGTATACACCACGGATGTTCTTGAATACGGTCCATTTAGATTGTGGCCGGCTTTTTTTTACACCAAAGGTCAAGACTCCAGACTTTTGCAAAACCTCGTGACGATCAGATCTAGACAAGACAGATATAGTTGGTTGTTGTGGGTCGCTGTGCACTAAATAGTAATAGTAATTGAAGCAGCAGCTGAAGTTGAGACGAGAGCCTTTCCCCGAGATCACAGAAGGTAAAGTAAACCATTTGTATTAATGTATGATTATGGAGCTATTTAATATTTAAGGTGCATACTATAAGGTCGGTACAGTAGCCAGGTCCACGATATAAGATGAATATATTTAGCACTATCCTTTTTAACACAGGCTCAGTAAATCACTTAATCTGTATAGAAATGAATAACAGAAACTAGGAAAACATTGGGTGGTCTTGAATGAGGGGAGGAGTGTAAAATGAGTGTTTAGTAATGGAATAACAGAAGCCTGGGACTATATTAAGTGGTCTTCAATGAGAGGATGAGTGTAAAATGAAGTAATGAGTAATGAATAACAGAAGCCTGAGAATACATTGAGTGGTCTTCAGTGAGGGGTTGAGTGTAAAATGAAGTGTTTGGTAATGAATAACAGAAGCCTGAGAATACATATAATGGTCTTCAGTGAGGGGATGAGTGTAAAATGAAGTACTGGATAAAGTATTTATTTTATTCATTGTATAACGAAGGTTTTTACAGTACTGATATTTAAAGTATCGTTTGGGGATGGTCTACTTTTGGTACGGTACAGTCGTGGCACATAGTCCTTGAACAGACTTCCCCTTATTTACACACTGGTCAAGGACTATGTGCCGCGACTGTACAATGGAGTGCCTCGATTGCAAGAGACCTTGCAATTCACCATCAAAAGAATGATCTCCACTTAAAAAGAATTACCACCTTAAGAAGGTGCGGGAGTAGGGGACAGGCTTGGGAGGGGTGGGGGGGTTTGGGGGGTGCGGGAATAGGGGGACAGGTTTGGGGTGGGTAGAAAGCCTGTCCCCTATTCCCGCACCCCCCTAACCCCCCCCCCCCAAGCCTGTCCCTCTACTCCCGCACCCCCCAAGCCTGTCTCCAACTCCCGCACCCCCCTAAACCCCCCCCCACAAGCCTGTCCCCCTATTCCGCACCCCCTTAAGGCTTCAAGTTTGACCTGAGATGCATAACTTTGGTCTCTAGTTACATGCAAATTTATTCATGTGTAAACGAGTTACTTTTTTTTTTTACTGTCTTTGCTTCATTGCTTGCATGATCAACTCCCCCTTTTCCTTCGGTGAACTTATGTGTACAATCTCGGTCTAATATTCTTTCGCCTCATTGGTTGGTGTGATTCTGAAGATTGAAGAAATATATTTGTTGTGAATGAGAGGTGATTTTTTTATTCTGTTCAAGTGTAATAAAATAAATTATCAGGAGAAACAGTCAATCACGTCTCATTCACGACAATATTATTATCAAAGTGTGTTTATGGTCATAGTAAATAGTAGCGAC
>JAWQEG010008785.1:0-24235 GCA_033782935.1 Petrolisthes cinctipes
ATAGTTTACTTGAATTTTAGTAGCCCTCCAATTCACCAACCAGAGATCTTCCCCTAAATGAATAGTCAGTGTGTAGGTACTATAAAAGTGCTGGTGACTGTGTTGGGTGCACCTGGTCGTTAATTACTTGTACAAACACCTGCACACACAACGCTTCATAATCCTGTCTGGCTACCAGGCTGGACCCGAGGGAATCTTCTGTGTGTGTGTGTGTGTGTGTGTACATGGGTTGCCTGTGTGTGTGTGTCTATGTATGTGTGTGTGTGAGACTGCATCCTGGATTAATCATTCTCTCTTTCTTGCTTTCGTTTTTTAGTGAGTCGGTGGTTGCTCACCTGGGCAGTAATTAACGCCAGGTGAGTGTCATTAGGCCAAAGTGCTAATTATCCCCCCCACCCAAATAGATGGATGGCTTCTTTTCCCCGGTCACATCCACCCACCGGAAAATTGATAAGTCGACCATTATTGAACGAGGGACATATAATTCTACTTGGTCCTAATCATCTACCTTGTATTTAATTGATTATAGTCGCGTAATTGCATTGTCTACCGGTTTTCCTGTGTATGTGTAGATCGATAGGAAAATAATTGAGGGGTTGAAAGTCTGGGTAAAGGGAGACTGACTGGTTTGGTTTGAAGGGGTCAGTAAGTTTCTAAAGTGAATGTTTCGATACAAAAGATAATTATATGTTTGATCTTTATATTTATCTGTCAGTCTCTCTATCTAATGTATTTTTATTTATCTACCTATTTATCCCTCTTTCTATCTATCTATCTATCTTTCTGCTTGTATGTTTATCTTTTCTGTTTGTCTATTTATCTATCTATCTATCTTCTCTTTTTATTTATCCATCTATCGGTCTGCTGGTATCATTCATATTTTCTATTCGATATTTTGAAAGGGTTAGCTGACAGGGGAAGGCTTGGGTGGGAGGTTTAGTGGTGGGGTTGAGATAAAGAGGTGGGGAGCTGAATGGGGGGAGGGGAGGGTAGGGGTTAAGGCCTGGTGGGTGGGAGGTTTGGTGGTGGGGTTGAATCAAAGAGGTGGGGAGCTGAGTGGGGGCGAAGGGAGGGGAGGGGAGTGGAGGGGTTGAGGGCCTGGTGGGTGGGAGGTTTGGTGGTGACAGTAATTACCTAGAAGTTAAGGGAGTAATATGTAATGCTTGGATTGATGGGCTACAGATTCCTCCTCACTATGATACGAAACAGACTGGTCCTTCTGTGTAAGAGTACGGGATATATTTTGTAGCAGAGTTTGGAGGAATTAAGTGCCCTCCAATCTGACCATAAGAACCGATCCCTTTAAACCTGTAGATATCATAGGCTTAGAGTAGGTTTTGGTAGCTCTATGGCGTTTTCCTTATCCTGACGAAAATACAACGATTCCTTTTAAAGTAATTTGAATGAAGATAAACCTTTATTGTACATTTCTGTGTTTGTAAATTGCGGATAAACACAAACTTGTGTATATTTATATATTTTAATGTAACTTGTCTTGGATTGTATTACATGTATACATGGATTGTATTACCGAAAATGTCAAGAAATTGAATGAGGATGCCGGTACATTATCGCCATGTTGAAAATGGGGTATGTGTTTGGAAGTGTGGTCGAGTGTAGATGGGTGGGTGGGTTGGGGTGGGCGGGGCGAGGCGGGGCTGGCTGCCAAGCTTGGTGACGGAGAGGCTACCGGTGTGAGAGTTTACAGTCGGGGTCAGGCTGGGAACCGGCTCTAGGATGTCGACCAGAAGGCTTTATCTTCCGTGGGATCATGTGTTCATTTAGTAATTACTGATGCATGTACAGGCCAACCAACACATCACCAATAATCAATGGACTTGTTTTTTTTGTTACTGTAACCTATTTGTTATCTTATGAAAATATATAGCTGTAGTAATAATCTGTACACAATATTTGATCAAATATTAAAAGAACACCCAAGCAGAAGCACTTACAAGTATATTAAGGACCGAAATGTTATTATAGATCTCTTTTAAAATAGTTTTAAGTGTCAGTCACTTCCTTGAAATTGCCAATACGATAAAGGGAACCCCTGGAGGATATTGTTATATTACTGAATCTAGTTCGGTAAAAAATTCTCTTTCTCTCTTCACCGTCGCTTTCATCAAAAGCAAAAACTGCACCTAGACAGTTGAAGTCCAGTGTGTGCTTTATTTTTGAAAGAATCTGTAGCCTCCAATTTATATATTCTATCATAAGCAAACTTATTTAACGTCGCTGCAAGATAATAATGAATAAATTAATAATACAGAGGAGGAGAAATAGTTCAAGTTTATAAACAAATTAATAAATGAGAGAAGAACGATGAACCAAGTGAAGGGGTGAGGAAAGTGAGACGGCAAGAAAGTGACTAAAGCTTTATGGAAAGTGAGAGGTGAAAGGATTGACAGGTGAGAAACGTGACGGAAGTATCAGGTAAGAGAAGTACAGTAGGTAACGCATTCCAGAAGGGAAAGGAAGGAGGGGAAGAGCTGGGAGAGTGGGGGGTCAGGGAGGAACTGGGAATGACAGGGAGGGGAGGGAGGGGGGTGGACGGTCAGGGAGGGAAGGGAGGGAGGGGGGAGGACGGTCAGGGAGGGGACAGGGAGGAGTTGGGAAGATCAGGGACAGGAGGGAGGATGGTAAGGGAGGTGAGGGAGGGACAGCGATGGGTGGACGAAGGGTCAGGGAGGGACAGGGATGGGTGGACGAAGGGTCAGGGAGGGACAGGGATGGGTGGACGAAGGGTCAGGGAGGGACAGGGATGGGTGGACGAAGGGTCAGGGGAGGGACAGGGATGGGTGGAAGAAGGGTCAGGGAGGGACAGGGATGGGTGGAAGAAGGGTCTGGGAGGGACAGGGATGGGTGGAAGAAGGGTCAGGGAGGGACAGGGATGGGTGGACGAAGGGTCAGGGAGGGACAGGGATGGGTGGAAGAAGGGTCAGGGAGGGACAGGGATGGGTGGACGAAGGGTCAGGGAGGGACAGGGATGGGTGGAAGAAGGGTCAGGAGGGACAGGGATGGGTGGAAGAGGGTCTGGAGGGACAGGGATGGGTGGAAGAAGGGTCAGGGAGGGACAGGGATGGGTGGAAGAAGGGTCAGGGGAGGGACAGGGATGGGTGGACAAAGGGCCAGGGGGGGGGGGGGTGGAGGGTTCAGACGTCAGGACATAAAAGGGGTTGAGTTGAGTTAAGGTTTGTTTTTTTACTTTCCTTATGGCTGAAATTAACGAGGGCTACTGATTCCTCCAAACTAAACAAGGAAACAGTCGACCTTGATATTACAAATGGGGATATGTTTCCTAGCATAGTTTGGAGAAATCAGCAGCCTACTATTTCGCTGTCAAAACAAAGCCTTCTGAAGGGGCCTGTATTAAAGATGACGAATTGTAAACTACCGATTCCTCTATATTCTGTCGCAAAACAGCACCAAAACTGAGTGAGTGTTTCGTGTCATGGTTCGATTCCTCCAAACTGTCGCACAAAACAGCACCTATACTGAGGGAGTGTGTTTCATGATATAGGTTGGAGGAATCGGTAGCCCCCATTAAGACGATAACAGGTCACTTATTGGGTGTTTTCCTCCTCGTCTTTATGGGGTCGGACTGGCAGCCACAGCCCTACCACTAATAACACACCTTCTCCAGATTTACGACCATTAACAAATTTATCGCCATTCCATAATTTACCAGGGGTGGATAATTTGATTTATCGGGCATGCCATTGTTGACTTCACCATTGTCTGTCTCTTATTTATTACTTTATAATGATTTAGTTCGATTATTAATTACTTCTATGTTTAATTATGAGTTTTTCATTCTAAAGTATTGTTGAAATCAATGCAAATTTGTGCTGTTCAAAGGTAGACCACTTTTTTTATCCATTGATCCTACAAGTGTCAAGCAATGCTGTGTTTTAATAATGGGTAAAGAGGCTACAGCAAGATCAATATATCCTTCTCGTGGTTGTACCTGGAAAAATGAAGAACACATCACTAGGCCCCATATTAAAAATCTGGAGTAGCTTATACAATCTTGTAGGTATTATTATGTGATTTGCAAAGGAACGTGAGGTTTCTTACTGTCATGTTGACTTGATAATGAGTCACGAGAAATGTCAGAAAATAAGTCACGATAAATGTCACGAGAAATGCCAGTACAGTACTTCAGTTCTCTTTCCATGATACTGTTCCCGACGGCGACTAGGTGGCAAGAGTTCGAATCCTTGTAAATTGCACGAAGACCTGGTGGGGAGAATAGTACCCTTCTGTAAAATAAGTACAGTATGTGTTCACTGACCGATATGGCTTGGGTCAGGCGCATTTCATTTCCAAAGATTCTATTATAGCTTTCCACCCTTCATTTAATTAACCGTGTTTCACCTACCTACACCTTTCACCCTCTGGTCTCTTCAACACATACATCCTTCCCTCTTCAACCTCCCTGTCACCGTCCCCCTTCCCTCTTCCACTTCCCTGTCACCATCACCCTCCCCCTTTTCACTTCCCTGTCACCGTCACCCTCCCATCTTCCACTTCCCTGTCACCGTCCCCCTTCCCTCTTCCACTTCCCTGTCACCATCACCCTCCCCTCTTCCACTTCCCTGTCACCGTCCCCCTTCCCCTTTTCACTTCCCTGTCACCGTCCCCCTTCCCTTTTTCACTTCCCTGTCACTGTCCCCCTCTCTTCCAGTCACCACTCTTCTCCTCTCAATCATTTACTGTACATACTTCACTTCACTCCCACATACAGTGCATTACCATCCGTTTCCTTTCCCTAAGCTTCACATTTTCTCCTCGTCCCTTTTCCTTGCACCCTCCTTTCTGCTTCCCATCTCTCTGCCGCTTCCCTTCCCCTTCCTCTCCATATTCCCTCTTCTTCCATTTCCCTCCTCTTCCCATTTCCCCTTCCCTTCCTCTCCATATTCCCTCCTCTTCCATTTCCCTTCCTCTTCCATTTCCCCTTTCCTTCCTCTTCCCCTTCCCGCCAAGTAGCGTGAAGAGCGTGCAGTAGCGTAGTAACCGTAGCGATATCACGGCCTCCCCCCCAACAACACCCCACACTGTGTTAGCTTCCCCTCCTCCCTCCCCCGCCCCACACCGCCCCGCTCCGCCTCCTGCCACCCGATACCCGCTCAAGGAGACCGCCCGGGGTTCATTAAGATAGTAGTATACTTTTGGTACAATGGAGCACTGTGATTCCTCCAACGTATGTGAGGATACAGAACCAGGTTAACAAAAATAATGGTGGCCTGTTGCTTAGAATAGTTTGGGGGAATCAGTTGCTCCAGATTTATCAACACACTACTATCCCCATAAGAGAGGCCTTTCTGTTGTTGTTGGCGAGATGGAAGGCTCCTAATTCGTCCTCCACACTCCACCAGGAAACAGACCACCTCAGGGTACGGGTAAAGGAGTCTGTTTTGTAGCATAATTTGTGTGAAGCAGTAGCCTTCTGTTGGTTGGTTTGTTGGTGACGCAGTGACCCCTTCTGTTCCGTACGTGACAGAGCATCGACGTACCGTGTAACAGATTCTTCCTCCCTCAGTTGTTACACACACACACAAATATATAATAATAATAATAATAATAATAGTAATGATAATAATAACAACTAATAATAACAACTAATAATAATATTAATAATAATAACCCTTCTCTAGCAACTGTAAGAATACGGCCAAGGAGCTGGGAGGGGTGGAATGGGATGGGAAGTGATGGGGGCCAGTTGGGGTGGATATGGTGGGGGGGGGGGGGAGACAGGGGGTCGCCGTAATACAACCCGGGACTAACTCGATCATCTTAATTAGTGAATCAACTCCGCGGCTTCAATTCACAGGCCACCTATTATTATTATTATTATTATTATTATTATTATTATTATTATTTAACCGGATCTCCCCAGTGTTACCTTTCATCGTAATGTCAGGGATTTATTATTGGTTTAATTATACGCTTGCAATTTATACAACTGTTCATGTATATTTACTTAGAAGTTCTCTGTTAATTACTTTTTTGTGGATGATAATTAACTTGCCTTATTCTAATATATTCTGTCACTTAGATTGGTCAGGTGAAGGTATACATTACATTACGATTAGATTTTGACAACTGAAAAACTGAAACTTATTATAGTTCTGCTATGTTTGTTATTATTAAAACATTGTGGAATTCATCTGCATTTATACTCAATATAAATAATAACTTTCCTACGATTTTAAGGGTCGTGAACATAATTTATCAAGACTAGTAATAATTGTAAAGACGAGTGCCACGACCTTTTATTGCCACTTTGACCCATAAACTTATTAGGCTGACCACCTTTCCTTATTTAGCTGTGATGTAGTCAGAAAAATTGGAGATAAATGTGTCCTTCAAATATTGTCACGAAACACCACCTACATGGAAGGAGCTTGTTTCGTGGCATGGCCAGGAGGAATCAGAAGCCTCCAATTCTCATATATGATCACAGGGTCCTTAATGAGGTTTGTGGCCACCTGGAGCTAAGTGGACAGGTAGAGAAACAAGTATGAAATTAGCGTTTGATTCTATGCAGGGAGCCGGACCAAATTAATCCAAGTGTATTAAGTATGGAAAAAAAAAAAAAAACATATTGTACTTGAGATGTAATTTTGGCATAATATTATAAATCATGCCAATCTGTAATACTTGTGTGTTTTGTAGTTCGTTATGGACTGTAGTATGATCATGTTTTTCTTATCTTAGTCCCTTAAGGGGGAAATATTGTATTGGTAATTCTGGAGCAACTAAATACTCCAAACTATTCCAAGCAACAGAACACCATTATTTTTGCTCTTCTGGTCCTGTTTCCTGGCATACTTTGGAAGAATCGAGGAGCTCCAATGTAACAAAAGCGAATTACCCCCTTAACTCGCTAATTTTGGAGCCATATTGTTTCATATTCAGCTTCCAGAACATGGACCCTGCTCTCCTCTCCTAATTTCTTACACCCCTCTCCCCTCTCCTCCCCTTCCTCTCCTCCCCATCCTCTCAACACAGCCTTCTCTCCTCTCTTCCTATCCTATTTCCCTCCCACTCCTCTCTTCTTTTCCTATTTCCCTCCCACTCTACTCTTCCTTTCCTATTTCCCTCCCACTCCTCTCTTCCTTTCCTATTTCCCTCCCACTCCTCTCTTCCTTTCCTATTTCCCTCCCACTCCTCTCTTCCTATCCAATTTTTCTTCTTCCCTCTCTTCCTTTCCTCCTCTTCCTCTACCCAATTCTCTTTTCCTTTCCACCTCTCCTTCAACCCAACTCTCTCTTCCTTTCCTCCTCTCCCTCGACCCAAACCTCTCCTCCTCCTCCTCTCCCTCGACCCAAACCTCTCCTCCTCCTCCTCCTTCTCCTCACTTCCTCCACCCACCAGTCCAGTCCAGTCCAATGCCTCTTCTGGGTCGGCTTTGAGATTAACCCAGGCTCCCCTTACACTCGGCCCTCTCTCTCTGATCATGTCGGATAAAAGTATCATAAAACCCATAGCTTGTCCAACCTAACGAAAGTGTATTTGATGAAAGACAGACAGACATGCATACGGACAGACAGACAGACAGATAGTACACAGACGGAGAGACAAATGGCTAGATTCATAGACAGAAGGACAGATAGACACCTAGACAGACTGACAGATAAACAGAGACATTGATACATACATAAGCAGTGGCATCTTACTGTATTATGTACTTCTTTCCTCCCATCTTTTATTATTTTCTAACCAGTCTTGTTCGTTCTATGTTTCCCCTTTGATATTTACACCTAAAATTTATCTTGTTTCGTTCATATTTTCCCTTATACATTTCACTGCAGTCTTTGGTGTTTTAAATCTAACCCAATCTAAATCAGTCTAACTTACTGTAATCTAACCTAATCTAAATCAGTCTAACTTACTGTAATCTAACCTAATCTAAATCAGTCTAACTTACTGTAATCTAACCTAATCTAAATCAGTCTAACTTACTGTAATCTAACCTAATCTAAATCAGTCTAACTTACTGTAATCTAACCTAATTTAAATCAGTCTAACTTACTGTAATCTAACCTAATCTAAATCAGTCTAACTTACTGTAATCTAACCTAATTTAAATCAGTCTAACTTGCTGTAATCTAACCTAATCTAAATCAGTCTAACTTACTGTAATCTAACCTCTCCTGTTTAAATCTTCGAATGTTACTAATCCCTTCAGGCCCCACGGTTAGGCTACTCATTCTCTCTAACTCTCCTCCTCCCCTCTCTCATTTTTTTTTTTTTTTTTTTATCTCGCATCCCTCTTATCCGTTCACCCATAACCCTCACCCCCAACCCTTCTCCCTCACCCCTCAACACCCATTCCCCCCTCCCCCCTTACCCCTCAACACCCATTCCCCCCTCCCCCCTCCACTTCCTTCTTTTTTTTTCCCTTTACAATATCCCTGCCATCTCTTATTTTTCTTCTCCCCACTCTGTACACCATCCCTTTCTCCCTTCTATCTCCTCCTCACCATCAACACTATCACCTATCACTGTCTCCTGCTTCTCTTCCTTCACCTTCTCGTCCCTCATCTTGCCAACCACTTCCATTCCCATCCCCCTTATTCCCCAACTCCTCTCCTCCTGTCTCTTCTTTCATTATCCCACCCCTCATCACCCCAGCCCCTTCCTCTCCCTTTCTTCTTCCCCTCCCATTCCTTACTCCCTGCTCCGCCATTCATCCCCTTCCTCCTTTCTTCCCCCTCCCTTCTTCCCCTCCCATTCCCCCTCCCTTCTCCTCCCATTCCCCCTCCCTTCTTCCCCTCCCATTCCCCCTCCCTTCTTCCCCTCCCTTCTTCCCCTCCCATTCCTTGCTCCCTGCTCCCCCATTCATCCCCTTCCCCCCCCTTCCTCCCTACCTCCCCTTCCCCCCCTTCTCCCCCTCCCTTAGGCGGCGCGTTTGATGTGAAGTGCATGCCGGTGGTGAAAATTAATCTCTTAATTGATGTAATTATTCCCATTAAGGGGGCAGTGTATTGTGATCGAATTGGATGATACAGGTTCCTCCATAACATGTCACACAACAGCCTTCCTCATTATATATATTAGTTTTGTGACATTGTTTGGAGGGATCAGATGCCTCCAACCTTTAAACAGATCGTAGGAGGCAAGTTAAGAATACCATGCCAGGGGGAGGAAGAAGAGAATTTAACAGCAATAAAAAAATATAGATAATTAAAAAAAAAAAATTTGATACTAGATAGATTTTTCGATCCTCTAATGTATGTAACCCTGGATTATTGAGGAACCAAGAACCAGTCCTCTCTCTCTCTCTCTCTCTCTCTCTCTCTCTCTCTCTCTCTCTCTCTCTCTCTCTCTCTCTCTCTCTCACTATTCCTCCCCACCTCTTCATCCCTTTCTTTATTTAAACATCTATCCTAGTTTACTGTTTTCACTCCCTGTTTACCTTCATCTTCCAGTTTATTGTGATCCCCTATCTAGATTTCCTCCCTACCCATTTACTCCCACTTTCCTCCCTTCCCATTTACTCCCACTTTCCTCCCTACCCATTTATTCCCCCTACTTTCCTCCCTTCCTGACTCCTTCCCTTCCATCACCCCTCCCCTCCCCACCCCACCCCACCCCCTGCGGAATCATCAAGTAGGGTGGATCTGTTTCATCGGCGCCTTTTGATTCATTTTGATTTGTGCCCGGCTGTTGTGACGCCACAAAGACGGCCGTGACGTAAAAACCGGGCGGCGTCTACGTCACAAAAAGGACGCCTGTTGGGGGCCACACCGAGGGTCTTCCACGTGGAGGTGCCCGGCCACTCCTCCAGAACCTTCATCTTGACCCAACTTCATTCACCATTCCAGTATCATTTCGTTACTCTTTTGTATTTGTTTTCGTTCGTGTGGTACCATGATACGTGAATACACCTCACGGTATAGTAATATTCACCAAGGGATTAGTTTGGATGATTCAAAACGTAAATTAGATTATGTTAAGGAGAGCCGAAGTTAGCCAGATCTCAGGTAATCGAACGCGGGGCCCCTGAATGAGCATGACACAACAATGAGATGGCTCGATATAGACTGAAGCAGGAGAAGCCGAAGAACAAGGAGGGAACCCGATGAAAGGAAGACTTCAATGGCCACCAGTCCTTGGCTAATATGAAGCCGCTCAGAATACGAGGAGGAGGAGGAGGAGGAGGAGGAGGAGGAGGAGGAGGAGGAAGAAGTGGAGATATGGTAGAAAGGAAAGATAGGGGAGAGAGAGGAATGGAGATGGTGTGTTGGATGGAGGAAAAAGATGTGGTATAGAGGAATAATGAGAGATAGAGGGAAAGGAGATGGTGTGTTGGATGGAGGAAAAAGATGTGGTATAGAAGAATAATGAGAGAGAGAGGAATGGAGATGGTGTGTTGGATGGAGGAAAAAGATGTGGTATAGAGGAATAATGAGAGATAGAGGGAAAGGAGATGGTGTGTTGGGTGGAGGAGGAACAAGATAATATGATATAGAGGACTAATGAGATATAGAGGAAAAGGACATGGTTTATTTTTTGGAGAAAGAAAAAGATACTGTATACTGTAGAAGGTGTGGTGGAAGGAGGAGTTAAAAGATGGTGAGAGGAAAGGTGATGATTTTTCCAATAAATTTACGCAATCTGTAATGTTTTGTGCATGCATCAAACGAAACATGTGAGTTTCTCCTTTAAATTTGCAACACTTGTAACTTGTAATATTAAATTCTCGAGAAAAACTGCATATTCCCTATTTCATATTAATTCTCCGTGTTATCTATTACTCTATCTGTTTGATCGCTCGTACAAACCCTGTTATTTGGTGTTATCTCTCTGTACCTGCCTCTCCCTCCCATACCCTTTCTCCCACGGTCTCCTTTTCTCTCTTCCCCCTTGTCCCATACCCACTCGACATACCCGTGCCCATCACAATTGCCCTCTTCATACCCTTCCTTTTTCTCTTTCCATACCTGCCGTCTCTCTCTCTCTCTCTCTCTCTCTCTCTCTCTCTCTCTCTCTCTCTCTCTCTCTCTCTCTCTCTCTCTCTCTCTCTCTCTCTCTCTCTCTCTCTCTCTCTCTGCATGTGTGTGTGTGTACCCGTCAATGGCCGTCACCTCACATTCCTTCCCTCACCAACCCTTTCTTGACGTAATGCCTCTCCCCTGAACCCCCTCCCTCCCTCCCTTCTATCTCCCTCATCCCTATATTTATCTCCCTCATCAATCTTTTCTTTCCTTTATGTCCCTTCCCATGGTCCTTCGTTTCTTTCCCATATACTGATTATTTGGTCTATTGTCCCGTCTCTTCTCTGCTCCCTTTCCATACATGCAGTCAGTACCTCCCTTGCTTACCCACCTTCATTTCCTTCCCATACACATTCATTGCCCTGCTTTCCTTTTTCTTCCCCTTGTAGTACCTTTGTCATTCATCTCAGTGCATTTTATTTACCTGTCCAACGTGCACCTCGTCCCTCATCCAGTTTCGTAGCTCTTTCGGTTAATGGTGCAATCCAAAATTAAAATATAAATCTGTTCCTCTCCTTTATCCTCTGCCGCTCCCTTCTGGCCTTCACCCCCCTTCCATCTAGCCTATGTCTCCTTCCCTTCACCACTGGCTCTACTCTTTCCTCTCTTGTGGTTATCGTGGGCGGTATACCCCCTCACCTCCCCTCACAGTAACCCAACACCATTATTGAGTCGCCTGGCCACTCAATCAAGTCTTTATTGTCAAACCGCAGGCCACGTCATCCCAGGTCGGTCTAGACGGGCAGGACAGGACAGGACAGAACAGGATAGATCAGATCAGAGTAGGGCAGGGCAGGTCGGTCTCGATGGGCATGGCAGGACAGGACAGGACATATCAGAGTAGGGCAGGGCAGGTCGGTCTAGACGTGCAGGACAGGACAATGTAGGATTAGACAAGGCAGGTCGGTCGAGATAGCTAATGAAGGGCAGGTTAAAAGAGGTCATTGCAGAGTAGGTAGTTTAGGGTAGGGAAAAATAAGGCAGTGTTGGGTTAGGAGAGCTGGGACAGGTAAGGTAGGATATGGTTGGGGAAGGCAGACTGAGTGAGGCAGGGAGGCGTAAGAAATGAAAGGTTAAGTTACATTATTATACGATAAAATTGGGAAAAGGAAGGTAGGCTAATGCCGGATCAGATAAGGTAAAATTGAGTTGTAATGTGTAGAGAATAGTATGGCTGGGTAGGATAGTACAGGGTAAGATTATGTAGAGTAGGGTATCAAACATTAATATCTCAGTGTTTTGAATTATGGCAATGAGAGAGGGTACGTGTGATATGGATGACTGGTTGCCGTTTAGGAATGATAAAATGCCTTAAAATTAGGTTTCTACAACAAAATTTGCTAAGGACTGAGTATCGTATGTATGGTTTGAGTAGAGGAGGCGAATAATATTATTATAATAAATTTTTAAACTATTACGCACTGAATTATATAATTATGTTACTGAAAGTACCTGGTAAAGCGTGATATGTGTACTCTGTTTTATGCCGTAATTAAAAATGCATTTATTGTTCTTCCTTAGAGTAGGTTTGGAAGTTTGCAGATAAAACAGAAATAAACAAACAACTGGATATTTAAGTACTGTAGGCCTAACTGAATAAAGACATAACATACGAATTACTGAGTGTGTTCAGATTAAAACTAAATGACAAATGGCAACCCCTGCAGGAAAGAAGGAAGGTAGGAAGGTAGTGTTATGGGTTGCTGTTGCCAGGCGAGAGACAGAGACATACTCCGTGAGGCGTGAAATGTTTTCTGGATTCTTTATTAATTTATCGTCATGCAAGCGCGTTAGTGAGTGAGTAATCTTGGTGCCATGCAGATTACTAAAGAACCAAAGTGCATCACCATGGACCTGCTATGCCAACAGGACCTTCACTCACGGTAGGAATAATGAGGTTTGTTGTGTTTTAGTGCCTGATTGACTGGTTTTGCTTGATAGGCTGCAACTCTACCTTGCTTCATCCTCTCCCCGTTACAGCACTGTCTCCACATTCCTCACCTCGTTTACACCTCTCTCTCCCCGTCTTCGCCTCTTCTCGCCAGTAAAGTATTACGTTGCGTGGAAAGCCAGTGACAATTACGAAACCGAATGACACTCCAAAAATAAATATAACATGTAAAGAATAATCAGTTATACTTTCATACCGAGATACACGATTTTCGTCTTAAGATAATTTGATAACGAGTTGATGGTGTCTGGTAGTAGTGCTGGAAAGTATAATTATAAGAGAGAAGAGAGTTGAGGAGGTATGAGGAGAGAGGAGAGGGGGGAGGTATGAGGAGAGAGGAGAGGGGGGAGGTATGAGGAGAGAAGAGAAGAGAGGGGGAAGATATGAGGAAAGAGAGGAGAGGGGGAAGATATGAGGAGAGAGAAGAGGGGGGAGGTATGAGGAGAGAGAGGAGAGGGGGAAGATATGAGGATGAAACAATGAGGGTGAAGTAGCCTATAAGAGGGAAGGGAATGGAGGCGGCATCATACAGGAAGTGGTTGGTATCAGGTGAGTGTGAGAGGGAGGAGAGGGCCAAATGTTGTGTCCCCCCCACTCCCTATAGATTGATCTCTTCGACTCTCGCTTCTCTTTCATCCCTTCCCCCTCTCTTTTCTCTCCTCATACCTCCCCCCTCTCTTTTCTCTCCTCATACCTCCCCCCTCTCTTTTCTCTCCTCATACCTCCCCCCTCTTCTCACCTCCCCCCTCTTCTCTCTCTTCATACCTCTCCCCTCTCTTCTCTCTCCTCATACCTCTCCCCTCTCTTCTCTCTCCTCATCCCTTTCCCCTCTCTTCTCTATCCTCATCCCTACCCCCTCTCTTTTCTCTCCTCATCCCTTCCCTCCTTCTTCTTTATCCTCATCCCTTCCCTCCCTCTCCTCTCTCCTCTACCCATTTCCCCCTCTCCTCTCTCCTCATCCCTTCCCTCCCTCTATTCTCACCTCATCCCTTCCCTTCTCTATCTTCCCTGCTCTCACCTCATCCATCCAGTGTCTGGCTTCCTCCGTCCCCCAACCTATTGTCAAAGAGTTAGAGGCCACCAGTGAATCTAAACAGAACAGATTTAGCCTGAGAGCGAAGACGGAAATGGGTGCTTGTGGGATAAATTCTTAGGGCTTCTTTCATGTGTTGTGGATGAATTGGGTTGCTCCGTATCCCTCCAAAATATGTCACGAAACGGGTTCCCTCGGTATCACGCTATACCTGCTGTTTTGTGGCAAGTGTGCGGAGGAAACAGTGGCCTCCATTTCACTCGACAAAATCATGCTCCCTCCCTAATCTGTTGAAGGCCACAGAACGCTGCTTGTGGAACGAATCTCACGGGATCAACCAGTATCTTGTTTTTTCCCTATTGTTTGCATTTTTCATCTCTTGTTGTGGGAAGGTTGGTACGGGCCGTCCAGAGTCCGAACTCAGGAAGTGGTCTGAACTGGGAAAGATATTCATTTTATACCTATTTTGTTGTTATCCTTTGTATACATTTTTTTGCATTAAATTTTTTGGAAATATTTTTTTGTGGTCCTGTAGTTTATATTCATTTTTTTTTTCTAATACTTATCGAGCTTCCTACTGAGTACTCTTGGATAACACTTCACGATTCTTTTCACAGTTATGAAGTTTTTGGTAAAAAAATTGACATGTAAGTTGTCATGCGTTGGTCATAGCAACTTACAATATAACTAAACATTAGTATCTTGTACTTCAAGATTTTTTTAATTAATTTGTTAGAAGCATTGTAAAAATTAACTGAAATATAGAACTACATTATTGGTTATTGTTATCCTTTATTTTGTTAGCAATAGTAGTCATGCCTTTGTGTTGATGCTTTTCCTTGTTGCTTTCATTCATATTCTTTTACCATCCGGACTCTCACAGGACTGGGATGGTTAACATAAAGGTGGACCGCCAGACCCCAACAAACCACAAGGCCTTCTTCCCTCTCAGCTGTCAGAAATTTTTATCCTTGGCGAGTGTATGGGTGGTGTTGACATAGCGCCTCCTCACCCCTTCTGCACCCCTCACTGCCCTTATAATACACATCCCTTATAATAATTCTTTCTTTGATTGATCTCTGGAATAGTAAACATGCCAGGAGTTAGAAAGAATAAATACAGTAACAATTAAACGATACTGTAGTTTGAAGATTTTAAGTAGTAGAGTTTCACCTAGCATCAACTGTATACCCTTAGGAGTATTATGATTAGTAGCAGCTGATATTTATGGTCTAAGTGTATCAGGTTTTAGTTACTGTTGGGACTACTGTACTACTCGTATGATAATGTCTGTGTGTTTGTATTGCCGAGGCATTCATATGTATCTGTACATTCATAATTCATCATCTTGTAGCTCATTAATTCTTAGCCCTCCTGACGTGCCCCTCCTCTTCCTCCTTCCCCTCCTCCCCCTCCTCCTTCTCCCTTCCATCCCCCCTTCTCTCTCTCTTTTACAACTCTGCTCTCCCTCCTTTTCTCTTTCATCTTAGGTTTTTTTTTTTTTTTTTTCTATTTTTACCCTCTCCTTGCTCTCACTACTCTTGCTCTTATTAGGGCATCTCATCATTGCATTTACACTTCCTTTGGTCTTCTTTCCCCTTTATCCATTCCCATTCCTTCCAATTGGCCTTCCTCTCGCTTTCTCTATCCGTGATCCTCCTTCTTCATTTTCTCTCCATAGCCTTCCTCTTTCACTCACTTTGGTCTTTTCTCCCTACTCTTAACCCCCCCCCCCCTCTTCCTCCGTCCGTCCCTCCTCTCCTCCCCCTTGGCGGCCCCTTTCCCTGCCACCCCCTTGGCCTCTCTCTTCATAGCATCCTCTCTTTTGTTCAATCCCTGCAACCCCCACACCTTTCATACCCGTATTCTTTACCCTTGCTCTTTCATTCTGCCACTCTCTCTCTCTCTCTCTCTCTCTCTCTCTCTCTCTCTATATATATATATATATATATATATATATATATATATATATATATATATATATATATATATATATATATATATAAACCAACAAAACAACCCCTTACAACTCCTCCTTTACCCCTCCCGCCCCTTACAACTCCCCTTTACATCCACCACCCCATGCAACCCCCTCCTTAACCCTCCCTTTACCCTACCCTACCCTACCCAACCCAACCTCTTACAGCCCCGGAAGCCTCTACCTGCTCAATCATTAAGGCAGTGTAATGGAGAGTGAAAAAAGACTGAGGAGACTTTATTGAAGCACCCGAGAGCCAGTTTCCGCCAGACCAGACCAGACCAACCGGACTGGACTGGACCGGACCGGACTAGGGACACACCGGGACCCCCTCGCACTGGTTCCCACGCTCCTGGTCCACTAGGGGGGGGGGTAAGGGGAGGGAGAGGGGAGCATAGGATAGGTGGGGAGGGAGAGGGGAATATAGGATAGGTATTGATGGAGGAGGGAATTTGGGGGGATTTAGGAGGGGATAGTTAGGTAGGGATGGAGAAGGGGGTAGTTAGGAATGGAGGAAGAGATAGTTAAGAATGGAGGAGGAGATAGTTAGGAATGGATGGAGATGGGGAATGGTAGGAATGGAGAAGGGGATAGTTAGGAATGGAGAAGGGGATTGGTAGAAATGGAGGAGAGGATTGATAGAAACGAAGGAGATGCAGCAGAAATTGAGATAGCAGATACAAGAGTGTAGCAGAGGATAAGATAATATGCATAACAGCAGAAGATGAGAAAATAGGACTAGTTTATGCAGCAGTATATTATGAGCAGTGTGTCAGCAGGCGATAATAGAGTACAGTAAAGAGAGCAGAAGGAACGAGATACTTAAAAGGTAGAAGCAGTAGTAGTAGTAGTAGTAGTAGTAGGGGTAGCAGTAGTAGTAATGATAGTAGTAGGGGTAGCAGAAGCAGGGGATAAGAGAATAGTGTTAACAGATCTCCTTTTTCTCTATTTTTTTAATTTTGTATTGTTTATATATTTTTTTCCTTAGTTTTTCTTTCCTTTATCATTTTTTATCCTCTTCCTCGTGCATTGTTTTCCATTCCCTCTCTGTCCAAACTGTCCCATTTCCATCTCTTCTTCCATCTCATGTCTGCCGTCCATCTTTATCCTTTACCTAACCTACCCTTCCTCCCTTTCAGTCTCCACACCCTCTTCTTTTTCTTGTCGTCATCCCATCCATTTTCTATCGTCATTCCTTTTGTCCTCCTTGATTTCCCTCCTTTCCTTCCTCTAGTTCGTTCGTTTGTACCTTCCTTTCTGCGTTCTATCCTTGCTTATTTCCATCCTCTTTTCTTATTTATCTTTCCTTCACCTTTTCCTCTTTTTCCTTCCTTCTTTTCACTTCCTCTAAGTCTAAGAGTTTATACAAGCCTTGCCCGTCCCATACCGGTAATTGCTGTGAATGTTTAACTGCCTTCGATTTTATTATAAACAAAACCTTCTTCATAACTCACACCAGACAATCTACTTCGTTTTATTCTTTTCCTACATTACTTCTTTCTCTTTTCCATTTCCCAACTCCTCTTTCATCCTCTACATTGAATAATCTCTCCCGTCTGTCTTTATCAGCATCCTTTCCTTCTCCATGCTACCATTTGGAACCTTACCCATCATGCACAAATAATTTCACCTACAATATAAATTATGTTGTTTCCCTTTCTCATCTCATTTTCATCCTTCCCTTCTTTCTTCCTATCCATCACTTCCTTGAATAATTTGTTCTGTCCGCCGTTCCTTATGCAGTCAAAATCTCTCCGCCTTCAACCCAAACAGAGACGTTCATTAATACGGATTTAAGAACCCTGTGATCGTGTATGAAACTTGGAGACTTCTGATTCCTCCTGACCATGCCATGAGACAAGCTCCTTCCATATAGGTGGTGTTTCGTGGCAGTATTTGAAGGACTCGTTTATCTCCAGTTTTCTGACTACAACACAGGGTCCCTTAAATAGCTTAGTGGAACAGTGACAAAGTTTTGCCATAAAAGTTGTATGCATGCAAGGTAATGAGGAGTGGAGGTAGAAGGAGGAGTGAACCAGGGGGGTGAAATAAGATGGTATAAGGAAGGTGAGGGATAGGGGATGAATATGAGAGGGATGGGGAGAGTGAGACGAGTGGGAATGTGAGGATGACTGGGTTCTGAGGGGGTATATTTGAGGTAGAGAGTGTGAGAGGGGCTGATGTAAACGTGAGATGTGGGAACGAAGGGATGACAGTGGTGAGTGTGAGGAGAGGTAATGGATAAAAGTGAGAGGTTTTTGGTGAGAGCATCGATATCATGTAATTACAATCTGGTTGAGAGTATGATATAAAGGTGAGAATAGGATGGATGTAAAAGAAGTTGAGTGGGAGAGGGAGAGGAGAGTGGTGAGAGGGCAGCATCTTCCCTTCATTTCCTCTTTTACCAGCCTCTCCTCTTCACTCCCCATTTCTCAGTTCCTCCCCTTTATTCCCCTTTATTTCCCTTTTCTTAATTCTTCCCCTTTTCTCAGTTCCTCCTCTTTATTTCCCTTTTCTTAGTTCTTCCACTTTATTTCCCTTTTCTTAGTTCTTCCCCTTTTCTCAGTTCCACCACTTTATTCCCATTTTCTTAGTTACCCCTTATTCCCCTTTTCTTAGTTCCTCCCCTTTATTCCCCATTTCTCAGTTCCCCCCTTTTATTCCCCTTTTCTCAGTTCCTCCCCTTTATTCCCCTTTTCTCAGTTCCTCCCCTTTATTCCCCTTTTCTCAGTTCCTCCCCTTTATTCCCCATTTCTTAGTTCCTCAACTTTATTCCCCATTTCTCAGTTCCTCCCCTTTATTCCCCTTTTCTCAGTTCCCCTCTATTCCCCGTTTCTCAGTTCCCCCCTTTTATTCCCCATTTCTCGGTTCCCCCCTTTTATTCCCCATTTCTCGGTTCCCCCCTTTTATTCCCCTTTTCATAGTCCTTCCCTTTAATTCCCTTTTCTTAGTTCCTCCCATTTATTCCCCTTTTCTCAGTTCCATCCCTTTATTCCTCTATTCTCAGCCCCTCCCCTTTATTCCTCATTTCTTAGTTTATCCCAATTATTCCCCTTTTCTCAGCCCCCCCCTCCCTGCCCCCCTCCCCTCCCTGCCCCCCTGGTGACGGCGTGACTGTGTACTTTACGAGGGGTGGATACATGAGCAGAGGAAGGCTTAGACGGGGCTTAATTTAGACTTAAACTAGGATTATCTTGGCCGGGTGACGCCAGTGCCTTGCTCCTTGTCTCCCTTCTTCCCTCTTATCTGTGTATCCTCGTTATCTTACCCCCTCCCCTACCCACCCCCACCCTACCCCACCCCACCCCACCTGGAGAAATTTTTGCTTTTTTTATTCCTATTCTTTAGTACTTTCCTCTTTTTCCTCAAGCCTCCTGACTGATTATGATTTATCATTTTCCTCCCTTCCTCTCATTTACTACGTTTCTTCCTTTCTGTTGTACACTTTTCTCTTCCCTCCTTTCTTACAACAACCCATCCTTCCCATTTCCTTGATCACTTCTCTTAACCCCCCTCCGTCTCCCTCTGTCATTCCTCTTATTCACTGCGGTACTAACCCTATTACCCCTACACTTGTATGTACCTGTTTCCACCTCCCTCACAACCCTCTGCTCCTCCCTAACCAACTAGCCTACTATACCTTACTCTTAAATTCACTCCCATTCTCACCCCACATTATATTACCTCTGCCTCCCCTCCCCAGTCACTCCTCTTTCCTGTGTAATTTTTCCAAACCTTCTTAATCTCATATGATATTATATTCCTCTACCGTCTTCAAATAATTTTTCCATAATATCCTTATTTTTTCATTACCCTGATGCCTTCTCGCTCCTTCATTCACCCACTTGTGCATTACCTATCGTTGAGCCGCCTCTTAACAACAACAACAACAACAACAACAACAAATATAGAGTAACTATGATAAAGAGATAGCAACAATACTTAAGCTTCTCTTGTTTCACTTGTTCTGGCTCTCCCTCTGGTTCTTAAATGCCCCTGTGATGGTGTATGAGACTGGGTGGCCTCTGATTCCTTCTGACTATGCCACGAAACAAGCTCCTTTAATGTAGGTGGTGTTTCGTGGCAATGTTTGAAGGACTCGCTAACTTCCAATTTTCTTACTACATCACAGGGGTCCTTAAATGGTATACAGTATATAGGTATACACACACACACACACACACACACACACACACACCATATCGACAATTTATCCTTTGCACACACACACACACACACACACACACACACACACACACACACACACACACACACACACACATACATACACATAGCATATCGACAATCTATCCTTTACACACACACACGCACACACACACACAGTATATTGACAACCTATCCTTTGCACATACACACACACACACACACACACACACACACACACACACACACACAGTATATTGACAACCTACCCTTTGCACACACACACACACACAAACACACACACAGTATATTGACAACCTATCCTTTGCACATACACACACACACACACACACACACCATGTTAGGTAAGCCTCGCCCCCTCGCGGTTCCAACAACACATATGGGAAGTCGGCTTGAATTACTAATGTTTCATCTTCCTCTGCTACTATTCCTCTCCTAGACTTGTTCGTTTTTATCCTCCCTTCATTACTACTCTTCCTTTTCTAGTTGGTTTTATTCTTCCTTGGCTAGTTTGTTTCATTCTTCCTCCACTACTACTCTTTTCTGAATTATTCGTTTCATGTTTTTTTTTTTTTTGCATTACTACTTTTCCTTGTTCGTTTTATTCTTCCTTCACTGCTATTTTTTCCAACTTCTTGTCTGACTCTCCTCTACCTTTCAGCTTTGTTTGGCTTTTCCGTATCTGTCATCTGTTACTTGTATCTCTCCTCTAACTCACGGTTGATTCTGGGAGTCTTCAGATCAGATATTTTAATATTAATATCCTCTTTGCATACCGACATCAATATTTGAGCGTTGGGATAACTACTTTGCTCTTGTCAGCGTTGAAATCCCCACCTTCTAGGCATTAATGAGAATTAGGCTATATTACATTTTTTTTCAGTTTTTAAGATGGTCAAGATATGAATAAATGTTTCTTATTAATTGATATGACCAACCTCTAATTTTTACAGTAAATATAACTTTATTTTCATATTTTATCCCATTTCTTGTGCAGCTAACTTTAATAATCACACCATAGTTAGATTCCGTCCCCTTCCCCTTCCCCTTCCCCTTCCCCTTTTCACCGTTAACGTTTGCCCACCACGCCATGCATTAAATACTTTGGTGCCTCTCTATCTTAAGCCTCATCTCCGTCCCATCAGAAGACCCTCCCTGGCTTCTTTCTCTCTCTCCTTATGTTGCCTTCTGTTTGATTCTCAGTATCTCTCCCCTCCTCTGTTATCGCACCATCTCCCCATTATTCTCCTTTTTCTCACGCGTACATACAGGAGCAGGCTTATCGGTCTTTCCTATCTCTTGTCTCTCTCTCTCTCTCTTGCTCCCTCCCTTCTTTTCATTTCCTTTCCATTCTTCCTTCCTTCCTTCTTTTTGCTTTTCCGGATGTTAGTCTATGCCGGCCTTCCCTCCCTCTCACTATTCCTTCCTTCTTTCCGTCCTTACTTTCTCTACCTCCCTACTTCCTTCATTCCTTTCTTTCCTTCCTTTTTACTTTTCTTCCTTCGTTACTCCTCCTCTTCCTAGTCCCTTGTCTCCAGCACTTCACAGGACCTTTCTCCATCAACCCACCATGAGATCACAGCTGCCTCCCTCCTTTCCCTCTCTCCCTCATTTTCCTTCCCTCTCTCCCTCCTTTTCCTTCCCTCTCTCCCTCCTTTTCCTTCCCTCTCTCCCTCATTTTCCTTCCCTCTCTCCCTCATTTTCCTTCCCTCTCTCCCTCATTTTCCTTCCCTCTCTCCCTCATTTTCCTTCCCTCTCCCTCCTTTTCCTTCCCTCCCTCCCTCATTTTCCTTCCTTCTCTCCCTCCATTTCCTACCCTCCCTCCCTCCTTTTCCTTCCATCTCTACTTTTTCACCTTCGACCGCCTCTTCCTTTTTCCCTCTTCCTTCCTCTCTCAACCCATTTCCTTCCTACACCCCTCCCTCATCCCTCATTCCCTTTCTCTTTCCATCATACTCCCCCCCCCCCACTCTCTCTCTCCCTCTCCCTTTCTTTCTGTGTGTGTGAATAGATTTGCTACGGCCGAAGAGTCAGCCCTGAGACCCTGACCAGTGACTAATAAAGAGATAAACATACATTTATATCTTTACGTCTCGTGTATGATGCTTTAGAAACGAATACGAGAAATAAAACTATGCAAATATAGGTACTATGAAATTAAACTATGGAAGATGAGATGAATTGAAAGGCAAGAGACGATAATGGAGAGAGAGAGAGAGAGAGAGAGAGAGAGAGAGAGAGAGAGAGAGAGAAATGAGATATGGTAATAGAAGGAGGAGGAGGAGAGAGACAGGCAGGGGCAGACAGAGAAGATGAAAAATGAGAGAATGCGAAAGAGGAAGAAGAGAGAGAGAGAGAGGGAGAGGGAGAGAGAAGAAAAGGGGAGAGTTTTTGCCCCCCACTCTAATTACTGCACAGTTGCTGCAGTTCCCAGCCCTCCCATTCTCTCTCTCCCTCCTTCCTTCCTTCCCTTTTATTTCCTTCCCCCTCCTCTACCCCCACCTCCAGCCAGCCTTCCCTATCTTATCCTTCCCTGGTCAGTCTTACGCTCAGCCCACCTGCAGTTATAATGGAACCGACTAAAGCACGTTGTGGAAGCCGCCCCAAGCCACCCCTTCCCCCTCCCCTCTCTCCCCCTGTATCCTTTATTTATCATATCTTCTTTCTTCTCCTGTTCCTCTTACTCCTCCTCTTCCTCCTGTTCCTCTTCCTCCTCCTCTTCCTCCTGTTCCTCTTCCTCCTCCCCATCCTCCTCCTCCTGTTCCTGTTCCTCCTCCTCCTCCTCTCTTCCTCTTCCTCTTCCCCCTCCTCCTCCTCCTGTTCCTCTTCCTCTTCCTCCTCCTCCTGTTCCTGTTCCTCTTCCTCTTCCTCTTCCTCTTCCTCCTCCTCCTCCTCCTCCTCCTCCTGTTCCTGTTCCTCTTCCTCCTGTTCCTCTTCATCCTTCTCCTGTTCCTCTCCCTCTTCCTCCTCCTCCTTCTTCCTCCTCCTCCTGTTCCTGTTCCTCTTCCTCTTCCTCTTCCTCCTCCTTCTTCTTGTCTGCTGTTAGGTCTGTCTTTCACTGTTGTTGTAATTTGTAAAAGATTGATGATTACATTTACCGTGTAAACCAAAGTACAGTATTACTAGAGGTGCCAGTACATTTTTACCATATGCAGGTTAGGAAAACAAAAATGGAGTACAACTTATTTTCTCTATATGCCTCACAAGGAACTCTCATTTTTTTTCTGTTTTTGTATATAGGCTACCTAGGCATGATCCGGGAGATCTATTTGCACATGTAACTCACTCATTGTGCTCTTTTTGTAATTAATTTGTTTTGTACCAACTAAGTGCGTAGATGAGTATGTTCCTCTGTCACTCTCACTGATTCATTTTTTTTTTTTTTTTTTTACCATCTCACTCCGCCTCTTTCATCCACCCGTGATTAATTCCTTTTTATAACCTCACTCACTCATTCCCTCCTCATACTTTCCACCCTTCACTTTACTTCTTCTACTTTTCTCGTTTGTGTTCATCCTCATTCCTGCTCACTCACTTCTACACGCCTCACTCATTCACGTCTTCCTTCACTCATTCACCTCCTCCAACACTCATTCACCTTCTCCAACACTCATTAACCTCCTCCATCACTCATTCACCTCCTCCATCACTCATTCACGTCCTCCATCACTCATTCACCTCCTCCAACACTCATTCACCTCCTCCAACACTCATTCACCTCCTCCAACACTCATTCACGTCCTCCAACACTCATTCACGTCCTCCATCACTCATTCACCTCCTCCAACACTCATTCACGTCCTCCATCACTCATTCACCTCCTCCAACACTCATTCACGTCCTCCATCACTCATTCACTTCCTCCATCACTCATTCACTTCCTCCCTCACTCATTCACCTCCTCCATCACTCATTCACCTCCTCCATCACTCATTCACATCCTCCATCACTCATTCACTTCCTCCATCACTCATTCACCTCCTCCCTCACTCATTCACCTCCTCCATCACTCATTCACCTCCTCCATCACTCATTCACCTCCATCACTCATTTACCTCCTCCATCACTCATTCACCTCC
>JAWQEG010008786.1:0-21627 GCA_033782935.1 Petrolisthes cinctipes
TATTTGTCCTTCAGTCAGGCGAGACAACACACGCAAAGCTCTCCTTCTTACCTTTGTGTGTGTGTGTGTGTGTGTCCCTCTTACCTACCTTTGTGTGTGTGTGTGTGTGTGTGTGTGTGTGTGTGTGTGTGTGTGTGTGTGTGTGTGTGTGTGTGTAAGTAAGAATCTCCAACCTACCTTTGTGTGTGTGTGTGTGTGTGTGTGTGTGTGCAAGTAAGAATCTCCTACCTACCTTTGTGTGTGTGTGTGTGTGTACGCAAGGCTCTCCTGCTTGCCTTCATGTGTGTGTGTGTGTGTTTGTGTTCATGCGTGTGTGTGTGTGTGTGCGTCTGTGTGTGTGTGTATTGAGGATTTTGTACGTGTGTGCATGTGTGCTTTTGTGTGTGTGTGTTGATAATTTTTGACGTGTGTGCATGTGTGTCTGTGTGTGTGTGTGTGTGTATAATCAGGCGACATATTGCTGCCTGATTGCGTGTGTGGGCAGGAAGATTGTGTGGGTATGTAACTGCGGGTTCGATTAGGTGACTACAATATATGTGTGTAAGCTTTGTTTTGGGTGTGGATATGTGTTTGGGTGTGGATATGTGAGATATGTGTTTGGGTGTGGATATGTGTGTGTGGATGTGCAAGCTTTGTTTTGGGTGTGGATATGTGGGTGTATGCATGTGGGTGTGTATGCATGTGTGTGTGGATATGTGGATATGTGGGTGTGGATATGTGAGATATGTGTTTGGGTGTGGATATGTGTGTGTTGATATGTGGGTGTGGATATGTGAGATATGTGTTTGGGTGTGGATATGTGTGTGTGTGCATGTGTGTGTGGATATGTGAGATTTGTTTTGGGTGTGGATATGTGTGTGTATGCATGTGTGTGGGGATATCTGTGTGGATATGTGTGTGTGCATATGTGGATGTGGATATGTGGGTGTGGATATGTGAGATTTGTTTTGGGTGTGGATATATGTTTGGATGTGGATATGTGTGTGTGTGTGCATGTGTGCATTTGTTTTTGTATGTGTTTGTTTACTTTTGTTTGTTTTTGTTTGTGCTTGTGTTTGTTTGTCTTTGTGTTTGTGTATATTTGTTTGTTTTTGTTTGTCTTTGTGTTTGTTTTTGTTTGTTTGTGTTTTTGTTTTTGTTTGTTTGTGTTTTTGTTTTTGTGTTTATTTGTGTTTGTGTTGATTTATGTTTGTTTGTGTTTGTATTTTTTTGTTTTTGTTTGTGCTTATGTTTGTGTTTGTTTGTTTTTGTTTGTGTTTGTATTTGTGTTTAATTATGTTTGTCTTTGAGGGAAGAGGGAAAGGGAGGAGTGAGGGGAGAGGGGAAGGGAGGAGTGAGGGAAGAGGGGAGTGAGGGGAAGGGAGGAGTGAGGGGAGAGGGGAAGGGAGGAGTAAGGGAAGAGGAGAGTGAGGGGAAGGGAGGAGTGAGGGGAGAGGGGAAGGGAGAAGTGAGGGATGAGGGGAAGGGATAAGTGAGGGGAGAGGGGAAGGGAGAAGTGAGGGATGAGGGAAAGGGAGGAGTGAGGGGAGAGGGGAAGGGAGGAGTGAGGGGAGAGAGGAAGGGAGAAGTGAGGGAAGAGGGGAAGGGAGGAGTGAGGGGAGAGGGGAAGGGAGGAGTGAGGGGAGAGGGGAAGGGGGGAGTGAGGGGAGAGGGAAAGGGGGGAGTGTAAAGGGAGAGGAGGAAAGAAAGGGAAACGAGAAACAGAAGTTATGAGATGAGAGGTACCGAGAAATGAGACACTTTGAGTAGTAAGGAGAGAGAGAGAGAGAGAGAGAGATTGTCGTGATATGTGTAAGGGAATATTTTGAATTATAAGAGAGAGAGAGAGAGAGAGAGAGAGAGAGAGAGAGAGAGAGGCAGTTGTTGTGGGAATTTTTTGAAAAGGATGAGCAGAAGGTGACAAAATACAGGTTAAAAATGAATGGAAAAGTATGGCATGTGAGTGAAGGGTTGAGAAAAGAATAATACGTACAGCCATGGGTGATAGTGCTGGACCAGGGTCCAAGGAGTGTTGGAGAGCAACTGAACAGAGTTCGAAAATGTGAGTCTTCTAAACCTCTCTCAACGTTGAGAATGGTTTGGAAAATTCACTTGTTCGAACTCTGTCTAGTTGCTCTCCAACACTCCTTGGACCCTGGTCCACCACTATCACCCATGGCTGTACAGTTGAGCAAGTAGAAAGTGCAAGACAAATATGAGTGTATATTTGTCAGCTCTTTGTTGTAAACCCTGGTATTTTTATCAATGAATCACTAAGACTCCAGAACCAATGTAAAGTGGTACGTGACTGACTGAAATTTAAGCCAGATGTGACCATATATACTCATATACTCGTATTATTTGCACTTTCTACTTGCTTAACTGTACAAATACCAACAAAACTGTATACTAATGAATAAGAATGTTTGGGGAAAAAAAAAAAACTGATTGCTTGGTACGTACAGGTTCAGCTTTGTCTCATGTCATGACAAAATGATATTGTGATCTTTATAACAAGCAGAGGTCGAAATAATACAAGCACCATTACTGACACATGAACGATCCCTAAGAAGAATCATAATTATCATATTATTGCAAACAACAGATAAAATTATATATAGTATGGAAAAAGCTGGTTGTATCTGACATTCATTATATAGAGAGAAATCTCAGTTCCCCTCCGCCGGTATACATATATTAGTTGAATCTGATCTTGTAGCGTAATATTAATTCACAACCAAATCACCGTGGAGTGGCTGAGAGAGACCCCGGATGGAAATGTTTACATCCCATAATATAACCCTCTTGAGCCTAATTGAATCCCACCCGCCACCTCTCACTTGACGCTCAAAATACGCTCTTGGGGTCACATTTTTCAATTAACTGGGGCGTATTATCCCTCAGACGACAGGCAGGAGGAGGAGGTGTATGTATCGTACAGTCAGACCCCGCCAGCGTTTTGTTTCACTACACACATACATACATAGATACACACGCTCTCTCATTTTATTTATTGCTTCAAGTCTCAGGAGTCGAGTTCACTGCGGCGCGCTCGTGTTCCGCTTCCGAACCCTTACATTCCACCTTGGCTTCGGCTGCAGTGGCCGCGTGTGTTCGTTCTACCCAACAACACCACAGCTCCAAACTAATAACATTAATCAGAATATTGTAAAACTATTATGCCAATATTGACCAACCCAAGCCGTCCACCACAACATATAATATTCAGGTATAATGTCTGGGAATGGTTTGTGGAGGTATTGGAACGCGTTGGGGGTGAGGGAGGAAGATGAAAGAAAGGGAGGGAATTTCCATAACCGTTGGGTGTGTCAGGGTGAAGGACGACATATTACCGCTGACTGAGTCCGGCCCGGGGCTCTATTACCTCCTCCTCCCCCTCCTCCTCCCAAATCCCTCTAGTGCCTCCTGCTCCTCCTCCTCCTTCTCTATCACCTCCTTGTCCTCCTCTTCCTTTACTATCATATCCTTCATCACCTAGTCCTCCACCTCCTTCTATTCCTCCATCACCTCCTCCTCCTTTACTATCACCACCTCCTTCTACTCCTCCATCACCTCCTCATTCTCTATCACCTCTGTCTACTCCTCTGTCACCTCCTCCTCCTTTACTATCACCACCACCTCCTCCTCCTCAATCACCTTCTACTCCTCCATCACCTCCTCCTCCTTTACTACCACCACCTCCTTCCCTATCACCACCACCTTCTCCTTTACTATCACCGCCACCAACTCCTCCTCCTCCTTCCCTATCACCACCACCTCCTCCTTCCCTATCACCACCACCTCCTCCTCCTCTATCACCTCCTCCATCACCTCCTCCAATATCCCTCGAGTGCCTCATGTCTGCCCTGCCCTGTCTTGGTGTATGTTTGTATGTATGTATGTATATACTTCTACTACTTATAGTGTTATTGCCTCGACAGATGAAGGAAGAGAAAGACCCCATCTACCCCCAGCCCCCAACCCCCCCAGCCCAACCCCGGTACTGTAATCACTCTAATGTTTTCGTGTTTTCCATTCACTTTCTTATATATATATTTTTTTATTTATTTATTCAGTTTTATTGTTACTGTATATTCGTCGTTTCTTGTCTTTCGTGTTCTCTATTCAGTTTCTTATTTTTTTTAAATTCAGTTTTATTGTTACTGTATATTAGTAGTCGTTTCTTGTCTTCGATATATTTTTGTTTCGCTACTTTATATTCTTGAACTATTTTAGCTCCCCGAATTGTAATAACTAATAATTTTTGTGTATTGATTCGTTGATTTGTATATGTTTTTTTATTTACTGTATGCTCGCCATTTCTCATATTAATTGTTTTTATTTTTATTTGTAACTTCATAATTTTGTTTCTTAATTAAGGGGGAATTACAGTGTTGACAAATCTGGATGAAGCAACTGATTCCTCCAAACTATTCCAAGCAACAGAACACCATTATTTTTGTTCATTGGTCCTGTTTAATTCCTGGCATAAAACTTTGGAGGAATCATGGCACTCCAATGTAACAAAAGTGAATTACCCCCTTAAGAAATTTTATTAATGTACTGTACCAACCCCCAAAAATAATTATAACTGTATTTAATTTTTCTATTTTTTTTTTTTTTTTTTTTTTGTAATTCTATCTTCTGCCAATTTTTTGTTTGTTTGTAATTCTATTTTCTTCGACTAATTTTTGTTTGTTTGTTTGTAATTCTATCTTCTTTTTCTTTGACCAATTTTGTTTGTTTGTGATTCTATCTCTTTCTTCGACCATTTTTTTCTTTTCTTTTTTAATTCTATCTTCAACCATTTTTTTTTTTTTTTTTGTAATTCTATCTTTTTCTTCGACCAGATTCCATTACCGTAATGCTTTCATGTGTGTGATTTGTTGTTATTATTGTTGTTGTTGTTGTTTCTTATTTCGTTTACCCGACTCCCTGTGTTGTATGTAATAAATTTAATGCTTTATGGAATTTTAGATGTTACAATATTTTCTGTGAGAGAGAGGGAGAGAAAAAGAGAGATAGAGAGAGATTGCGTTATTCCCACAATATAATCATAATAATTTTATATGATATAGTTTTCTTTACTATTTTTAATTAAATCGAGAAGGGGGGTGGAAAATTCTTAAGATTAACTAAAATTAATAATAAGTAGGCTATCTGAAGCATTACGAATACAGTAACCTCAACAATAACACCGATCAAATATAGATCTACTGTAGCCTAATATAAATAACCTCTTACTATAACTACAAATAAAAATCTACTGTAGCCTAATATAAATAACCACTTACTATATTATACTACAAATACAAAAACAGGTCCAGGCTAAAAAAAAAAACTAAATTCCCAAAGTTCTGAGAAATCACGAGACACGAAAACGAATTCCGAAAAATAAATAATAATGATAAATATGGTGAAAAAACAACTTGGAAGATTATTATACGGATTTCATAATTAATACAGGAAAAATAAATAATAGATATGGTGAAAAAAGACAAATTGGAAGATTATTAGTCGGATTTCATAATTAATACAGGAAAAATAAATAATAGATACGGTTGTATAATTAATACAGGAAGAATAAAAAATAAATATGGTGAAAAGACAAATTGAAAGATAATTAGACGGATTTCATAATTAATACAGTAAAAATAAATTATAAATAAGGCGAAAAAACAAATTGGAAGATTATGTTATTAGACGTATCTCATACTTCGTTCCCCTTCCTCAATCTTTTGGTAGAGTCTGTACCATACTGTGTTTTGATCGAGTCTGTACCATACCGTTGTTGTGGTTGTCTATGTGTGCAGTCAGAATTAGCGAGCAACTGTAATAATGAACTATAATGAACACACTGTTATATTTCAGGCAATCAAATAAACCACTTAGCATTAGATGGTAATTAGGGATAGATAATAATTAGGGACGTGTTATAAATGTGTTACCGGCCCAGCGCTAAACTTTAATCCCGTTATATTTTTTTTAGTTGACTTTTAGCGATGAGGAATGTAAGCGCCGGTCAGTCAGTCAGTCAGTCATATTAAAGCACTGAGTGTGTGTGGGTGGTCACTTGCATGGCTATCTCCGACATAGATTTTAATTAAGGGGGTGCGGAAGTAGGGGACAGGCTTAGGGGGGGTTTGGGGGGTGCGGGAATAGGGGACAGGCTTGGGAGGGGTTTGGGGGGTGCGGGAATAGGGGGACTGGCTTGGGGTTGATAGAAAGCCTGTTCCCTATTCCCACACACCCCTAACCCCCCCCCCCAAAGCCTATCCCCCTTCTCCCTCACCCCCTAAAAACCCCCCAAGCCTGTCCCCTATTCCCGCACCCCCTTAAGGACCCTGTGCTCGTGTGTTATTATTGTTGGAGGCTTCTGATTCCTCCTGACCATGCCACGGAACAAGCGGTATAAATAAGTGGGTAATGAAGGTAGAAAAACCGTACGCAATAACGGTAATTCTTTCAATATTTACCGAAGAAAGCTCCTTCCATATAGGTGTGTGTGTGTGTGTGTGTGTGTGAATCGTGGCAAGTTTTGACAGACTCGTTTATCTCCAATTTTCTGACTGCATAACAGGGTCCCTTAAGGAAGATAACAGAAGCCAATGTAACAAAAGTGAATTACCCCTTTAATGAGTACGTAATTAGCGATGTATTTGATTGAGGCTTAGAGTGATTTACAAGAAGCTTAATTTAGAGTGATACTATTGTGATTAGCAAGAAAAGCTTACAATTGTCTGTGCGATATATATAGTGAATTACCTCGGTGGCCAGTCAATGGAATAAGGTAAGGTTGATTATACTTGTTACCAATACATATTATTAACATTGTAGTTCTTAGCCGTGGAAAATAATTAATTATATCAGGTGTTGGAACGTTAATAAAAGAAAAGTTGCAAAATAGGTCGCGAACTCGGCTTAATTAATGTGGTCTCTCTCTCTCTCTCTCTCTCTCTCTCTCTCTCTCTCTCTCTCTCCATATTTCGAGTTCAATTTGTAGGTTCTCTCTCTCTCTCTCTGGGTGGTAAAATATAAGTGTTCTCTCTTGTGGTGCTTAGCCTAGTTGACCTCTGTTTATGGTTAGGCTATTCTTTGTAGGTACAGCCACAATCAAATATCCACAGACACTTTCCTTTCATCGTTGTAAATATCTATGTAATAAACAACAACACGTGTATGATTTTGCAGCACCTCATAATAATAATTGAGGGGGTTGAGTTGACGTAAGGTGTTGTTGTATGATTATATTTTGATTGATATGATATTGATTTATTTGCACGACGGAAGGAAAGTGTTGGTGGATATTTGATTGTGGCTGTACAGTAACTACGCCTGGTGGGATAGAGTACATACTAAATTATAGAATCTAAACTTCTAAAGGAAAAGGGGCTTGGCAGATTAGGCTTCATTATTTGTGATTGGTCGTGGTAAAGCAACATCGTTTATGAATATTATTAAGTCATATGTATACAGTAAGGTAGAAAAACCGTATACTGTAAACACATACGGTAGAAAAACCGAATACAGTAAACCCGTAAGGTAGAAAAACCGAATACAGTAAACATGTAAGGTAGAAAAAACGAATACAGTAAACATGTAGGGTAGATTAATCGAATACAGTAAACACGTAAGGTAGACATACGTAATGTTTTAAGAGAAGTCGAGGGATGTGATAAATACGATTCTAACTGAACGCAACATTATTATATCATTATCGATAAATATTATATACATCAATTTATGGTACCATGAATAAAAATCAATGAGAATATCACTATGGGAAAATAAGTAGGCCTATGGTAATAAAATATTCCACGTCCCAGTAGATACTTCAACGTTTAAGAAATAAAAACCAATATATATTCTAAAATTTTAATAAAAGGTACTCCGCATGGCCCCATCTACATATTATCATTATTATTATTTTTTGTAAGGTGTAGTATTTCACCCCACTATAATATATATACGAGGTTTAAGGGGAAGAGTATACATTTGGTACATTGGAGTGCCTTGATTCCTCCAAAGTATACCAGAAAACAAAACTAGATTAACAACAATAATGGTGGCCTGTTGCTTGGAGTAGTTTGGAGACATAATTTGTTCCGGATTTACCAACACTATCCTCTCCTTAATAAAAGCTGATAATGTATTGAAGTGAGGTGGTTTAGTCTGGTGTCACGTGTGCTAAACTAATAATATATGATGGCTGGCTGGCTGGCTGAGTGCATAATATTAAACACAGTGGTTGTGTTTTTTTAATATAAATCTTCGGACGTCTTGAAGATTAAAGTCTCTCTCTCTCTCTCTCTCTCTCTCTCTCTCTCTCTCTCTCTCTCTCTCTCTCTCTCTCTCAACTATGATGATCGGTGATTTTCGTTGCCTATATATTTACTTTATTTATCGTTTATTTATCTTTTTTTTTTTTTTTTTTTGAAAACTCTAAGGAAATAAAAGATTGTTGCATCATACAATTGTATACCATAATCTATATTGCAATATGTCTGCCACAACCATATTGATCCCTAACATAGAAGAAAGAGAGAAAAAAATTATAAATTATATAAATGCCTTCTATCTGTCTGTCTACATCCGTCCATTATTTCCGTTTATCATTGTTTTATATAGCTATGTACACTCGCAATCCAAAATATGTATCCAGGTCATGTTGAAGTTTCGAATCATTTGACATACTAGTGAACCAAATACAACGCTTATCCTATTTCATAATTGTTTGAGCTCACTTAATACTCGATCAGGCTATTCGAAGCAAGCCTGGATACATATTTTGGATTGCGAGTGTACTGTACGTTAAATAATATTTTATACAACATGAACACACATTCAGGCACATCAAGTTAATAATAATCTAAGCACGTATTTATTATCAAGACAGTATAATATATAGCCGATGCATAAATACGAAAATATACTGACTCTTAAGGAGATTTAGTATACTTTTGGTACATACATAGATACATTGGAGTGCCTTGATTTATCCAAAGTATGCCAGGAAACAGTACCAGTTGAACAATATTAATGGTGCCCTGTTAGGCTACATGGAATAGGTTGGAGGAAATAACTTGCTCCGGATTTGCCAACACTGTACGTAGGCTACTTCCCCCTAAAGAAATATATACACTCTGCTATGAGACACGTATTGCAGTGAAAGAGGAAAATAAATGACGTTCCTGACTACTTAATCTTGAGCAAAATCCGCCACGTCCACACTTTTTCCCACGTTAGGAGAGGTTAGGCTAGGCTATGTAGAATTGGCACGTATGGAGCCAACTGATTCCACCAAACCACACCGGGAAACAGACTGACTCCCATAAAATTGACCATAGGCTATTCGGTGTGTTTTCTCGACATAACTTGGAGGAATCGGCAACCTTACAGACAGTTTAACTAAAAAGAGATCGACCTACCCCTACCCACACCCATCCCTTGAAAGTCAGTCGGTCGGTCGGACGGTCCATTTCCTCCCCCTTCCCTACCCCCCCTTCCAGAGAGAGAGAGAAAAAAAATACACACACAGACACACACACACGACCATAAGAGAGGACTGAGTGACCGTCCGCCCCAAACTCTTCATCGGTCTCTGTCAATCCGCCTCTTTCTCCTTCCTATGTTCACGGAAGGGCGACCCACCATCAGAAACCAGTTAGTCAGACAGTGACGTATGTTGGTGGGTGGGTGTGAGATGTTCGTTTGTCTGTCTGTGTGTGTGTGTGTGTGTGTGTGTTGGTGTGTGTGTCTGTCTGTGTGTGTGTGAGAGAGAGAGAGAGAGAGAGATGTCTGTGTGTGTGTGTGAGAGAGAGAGAGAGAGATGTCTGTGTGTGTGTGTGTGTGTTGGTGGGTGGGTGTGAGATGTCTGTTTGTCTGTGTGAGAGAGATGTCCGTTTGTCTGTGTGTGTGTGTGTGTGTGTGTCTGTTGTATGTGTGTGTGTTGGTGGGTGGGTGTGAGATGTCCGTTTGTCTGTGTGTGTGTCGGTCTGTCTGTTTTCCTTTCTCCCTCTCTGCCTGCCTGTCTGTCTGTTTGTTTCTGTCTGTGTGTCTGTCTCTCCTTTCCCTGTGTGTGTGTGTGTGTATGTACAGTCTGAGTGTGTACCGTACCATCCAAAACCTATTTTCCATGTGTGTGTGTGTGTGTGTAGTGACGGTAATATATAATTTTTTTTTTTTTTTTTTTTTTAGCCGAGACAACTTCCGCGTGTGTGTGTGTGTACTGAGTAGATCTAGTGACGTGGTAATATATATCTTTTCTGTGTGTGTGTATTATGGAGTGTATTGATTCTATTGAAAACATTTTGACGACAAGGTGCATGGTGATAACTCGTTTATTTTATTTCCTCCTCCATTTCCTTGACGGTGGGAACTTGTGGACGTGTGGGAAGGCAGCCTGGGAATCTTGTACAAATAAATAGATAAATAAATGAAAAATCTTAAGGAACCCGTGATGTAGTTAGAAAATTGGAGGTTAGTAAGTCCTTCAAGCATTGCCACGAAACATCACCTACTGTATTATATATTGAATAAGCTTGTTTCATGGCACAGTCAGGAGGAATCAGAAGCCACCATGTCTCATACAGGATCATAGGGCCCTTAAGGGGGTATTACAGTGTTGGTAAATAAATCTGGAGCAACTGCTCCCTCCAAACTATTTCATCTGTGGTCCTGTTTCCTGGGATATGCTTTGAAGGAATGATGGAGCTCTAATGTACCAAAAAGTATCTTAAGAAGTTTTATAATATTTCGTAAGAAAGTTTTATACATTTTCGTAAGAAAGTTATATAAATTTTCGTAAGTTTGGAGTCCAGGCTGTCGATTCCACCACAGTAGGCTACATCAAGAACCAGGCTAGGCTACCTCAGTTTTATTCGAGTAGGCCTAGTGGATTATATAGTATTGAGACATAGTTTGTGGGAAGTATAATAGTAGCTTAGTACAATCACGTGTCATAACAAAAAGTATCCAAGTCTGCTTCGAATAGCCTGGTGGAGTTTTATATGAGTTACAGCAAGTACACTCGCAATCCAAAATTTGTATCCAGGTCTTGTTGAAGTTTCGAATCATTTGACATACTTGTGAACCAATTACAACGCTTATCCTGTTTTATATTTGGTTGAGTTTGCTTAATACTCGATCAGGCTATTCGAAGCAAGTCTGGATACATATTTTGTATTGCAAGTGTATGATACAGGTTAGGCGTTGTAGCCTAATGGGTTCACTGCTGTGTCAGATGATTCTAAACTTCAACAAAAAGAACTGGGCCAGTATTCACAAAACATCTTAGAGTTTGGACTTTTTAAGTTAAGAGTAAACTTTGCTTTTGTGAATATGGACCCTGGACACTTATTATGGTTTGTGACTGTACAACTGATTCCCTCAAACCTACGTAGCCTAACACATTTCCTACTCGTATACCAAGTTACTATAGGCCTAGTCAGGTTTTTTCGTTGCTTGTTTTTCAGGGATTGGTGGCACTTCACACACACACACACACACACACGGAAAATTATATCTCTGTGAATAAAATAAAGTTATATATTACCAAACACACACACACACACACACACACACGGAAAATTAAACCTTTGTGAATAAATAAAGTTATATATTATCACGTCACTACACACACACACACATGGAAAATTATATCTCTGCGAATAAACAAAGTTATATATTACCACGTCTCTACACACACACACACACACACACACACACACACACGGAAAATTATACCTCGGCGAATTAAAAAAGTTATATATACATACACACACAATTTAGTAATCCTTAACCTGTCTTCACCTTTGACCATCAATGACTGAATTACAACCTATACACGATATAAACAGTATTATTTTAGCCTATTTACTGACACTTTTCTTTCAACCATGCGTGCTCCAAATTGCTGCAAGGCCGTGTGTGTGTCTGTGTGTGTAGTTACGTGGTATCATAATATATAACTTTTTTAATTCGCCGAGATATAATTTTCCGTGTGTGTGTGTGGTTCCCCTTCCCCTAATTTTAAGATCGACATGCGAGTGAGTGATGAGTGGATATAACTTGCGAGTATAGCCTAATGGAAGTGCGTCATGAGTTTAATCTAATAGCGAGTGGAAGATACCAGTGTTTGTGAGGGCATTAATACGAGTGAATAAAATATTGAGTAGATCATACATGTTTTACAAAGAGAGTGTCTTTAATATACGAATAGATTAAGGACCCTGTGATCGTGTATGAAAATTGGAGGCTTCTGGTTCCTCCTGACTATGCCATGAAACAAGCTCCTTCCAAATAGGCTAGTTTGTGTTTCGTAGCAATATTTGAAGGACTCATTTATCTCCAATTTTCTGACTACATCACAGGGTCCCTTAAATAAGTAGGCTAAGTAAATAAGTAGGCTAAGTAAATAAGTAGGCAAAGTAAATAAGTAGACTAAGTAAATAAGTAGTCTAAGTAAATAAGTAGTCTAAGTAAATAAGTAGGCAAAGTAAATAAGTAGACTAAGTAAATAAGTAGTCTAAGTAAATAAGTAGTCTAAGTAAATAAGTAGTCTAAGTAAATAAGTAGGCTAAGTAAATAAGTAGGCTAAGTAAATAAGTAGTCTAAGTAAATAAGTAGGCAAAGTAAATAAGTAGGCAAAGTAAATAAGTAGGCAAAGTAAATAAGTAGTCAAAGTAAATAAGTAGTCTAAGTAAATAAGTAGTCTAAGTAAATAAGTAGGCTAGTGTCAAAAGTAGAACAACATATATAATTATCAGTAAATTATAAATACATTAACGAGTGAATTAAACATGATATAGTAAATTATCCAGATGTGTTGAGATTTGTGTTAAGTTTGTTTGTTTGAATGTTGGTTTGTTTGTTAGTTAATCAGTTAGTCAGTTTATTTGTTGGTTTGTTACTCGGTTAGTCAGTTAATGAGTCAGTTTATTTTTGGTAAAGTTTGTTTGTATATTGGTTTGTTTGTTAGTTAATCAGTTAGTTAGTCAGCTAATTTGTTAGTTTAATAGCTAGTTAGTTAATGAGTGTGTATTTTTGGTAAAGTTTCTTTGTATATTGGTTTGTTTGTTAGTCTATTAGTTAGTTAATTTTTTGGTTTATTAGTTAATAATTTTTTTGGTTTATTAGTTAGTTAATTTTTTGGTTTATTAGTTAGTTAATTTTTTGGTTTATTAGTTAGTTAATTTTTTTGTTTATTAGTTAGTTAATTTTTTGGTTTATTAGCCTAGTTAGTTAGTTAATTTTTTGGTTTATTAGTTAGTTAGTTAATTAATTTTTTGGTTCATCAGTTAGTTAATTTGTTGGTTCATCAGTTAGTTAGTCAGTTTATTTTTGGTAAAGTTAGTTTGTTGGTTAATTTGTTGGTTTATTACTCAGTTAGTCAGTTAGTTAATGAGTCAGTTAGCTTATTTTATAGTCACTTACTGATTTAGTACCAATATTGACAAAGTGACACTGTAGACTGTCTTGTGTAGTGTACAACAATTATTAAGGGGGTAATTCACTTTTGTTATATTGGAGTGCCATGATTCCTCCAAAGTATGACAGGAAACAACAGGACCAGATGAACAAAAATAATGGTGTTCTGTTGCTTGGAATAGTTTGGAGGAATCAGTTGCTCCAGATTTATATTGGAGTACCATGATTCCTCCAAAGTATGACAGGAAACAACAGGACCAGATGAACAAAAATAATGGTGTTCTATTGTTGCTTGGAAAAATAGTTTGGAGGAATCATTTGCTCCAGATTTACCAACACTGCACTTCCCCCTTAAGGACCCTGTGATTGTGTATAAGATCCGATGGCTTCTGATTCCTCCTGACTATGCCACGAAACAAACAAGCTCCTTTAAGGGGGTGCGGGAGTAGGGGACAGATTTGGGGGGGGGGGGTGCGGAAATAGGGGGACAGGCTTGGGGTGGGTAGGAAGCCTGTCCCCTATTCCCGCACCCCCCACCCCCTAAGCCTGTCCCCCTACTCCCGCACCCACCAAACCCCCCCCCCCCCACAAGCCTGTCCCCTACTCCCGCACCCCCCAAAACCCCCCAAGCCTGTCCCCCTACTCCCGCACCCCCCAAACCCCCCCAAGCCTGTCCCCTACTCCCAAACCCCCCACCCCCACCCCCCAAGCCTGCCCCCTACTCCCGCACCCCCCAAACCTGCCCCCCTATTCCCGCAACCCCTTAATATAGGTGACGTTTCGTGGCAATGTTTGAACGACTCTCTTTTACCTCCAATTTTCTTACTGGTAGTATACTTTGGGTAAATCTGGAGCAAATGATTCCTCCAAACTATTTCAAGCAACAAACTACCATTAATATTGATCATCTAGCTCTGTTTCCTGGCATACTTTGGAGGAATCAATGCACTCCAATATAAATCTGGAGCAACTGATTCCTCCAAACAAACTATTCCAAGCAACAGAACACCATTATATTTACTAATCTGGTCCTGTTTCCTGGCATACTTTGGAGGAATCAATGCACTCCAATGTACCAAAAGTGTATCCCCTCCCCTTAAGATTCCCTGTAAGAGTAGACTAGGCTATGCGTGACGAGGAACACTTTAGACATGGGAGCCAAGAAATACTGTACACACACGCAACTACTGCTGGACACTGAAACGAAGTAGAGCTATAGGTTAGGAGGGTCGTGTGTGTGTGTGTGTGTTGTTACCTCGTGTGTGTGTGTGTAAGAGAGGGAGTCTGTGTGTGTGTGTGTGTGTGTGTATGTGTTGTTACCTCGTGTGTGTATGTGTAAGAGAGGGAGTCTGTGTGTGTGTGTGTGTGTGTGTATATATCCTGTTACCTCGTGTGTGTGTGTGTGCGTACCCTGTTACCTCGTGTGTGTTTGTGTGTTGTACCCTGTTACCTTGTGGGTGTGTGTGTGTGTTGTACCCTGTTACCTTGTGGGTGTGTGTGTGTGTGTGTGTGTTGTACCCTGTTACCTTGTGTGTGTGTTGTACCCTGTTACCTCGTGTGTGTGTGTGTGTGTGTGTGTGTGTGTGTGTGTGTGTGTGTTGTATCCTGTTACCTCGTGTGTGTTTGTGTGTGTGTTTTACCCTGTTACCTCGTGTGTGTGTGTGCGTACCCTGTTACCTCGTGTGTGTGTGTTGTATCCTGTTACCTCGTGTGTGTGTGTGTTGTACCCTGTTACCTTGTGTGTGTGTTGTACCCTGTTACCTAGTGTGTGTTGTACCCTGTTACCTCGTGTGTGTGTGTGTGTGTTGTACCCTGTTACCTTGTGTGTGTGTTGTACCCTGTTACCTAGTGTGTGTTGTACCCTGTTACCTCGTGTGTGTGTGTGTGTGTTGTACCCTGTTACCTTGTGTGTTTGTGTGTATGTATTTTACCCTATTACCTCGTGTGTGTTATACCCTGTAACCTCGTGTGTATGTGTGTGTGTGTACTTTGTTTCAACGTGTGGGGTGTATGAGGGGGAGGGGAGGGTAAGATATTTCGCTTTTCCATGTAACACAGTGGATCATAATTGTGAATATGCCTATGCTGAAGAACAGTAACTAATCTCATTTTGCCATTTTATTTATAACAACTAGAATATGTGTGTGTGTGTGTGTGTGTGTTATACCCTGTTACCTCGTGTGTGTGTGTGTGTGTGTGTGTGTTTTATACCCTGTTACCTCGTGTGTGGGTGTGTGTGTGTGTGTATCCTGTTACCTCGTGTGTGTGTGTGTGTGTGTGTATCCTGTTACCTCGTGTACTCAACCCATATCACCCTACTCATCCGATGGCAGGATATTCCACGAGTTAAACAAATTTACCACTCGCCAAATCATACCGTATCTATAAAACTAATAATATTACTCTTTTAGGTTTGTCTGGGAGGCTGGAAGTATTGGTGGTGATGGTGGTTGTGGTGGAGAAGGGATGATAGTGATGGTGGTGTTGTGTGGTGATGACAGGGAGGGAGGGATACAGCAGGCAGGGGCGATGGTGGAGGTGTTGTGTGGTGTGTAGGAGGAGGGAGGGACGGAGGCAGGCAGGGGTGTGATGGTGGTGGTGTTGTGTGGTGTGTGGGGGGGAGGTAGGGTGATAGTAGTTGTGTCGTGTGGTGTGTAGGGGGAGGGAGGGGCGACACAGACAGGCAGGGGTGGTAGTGGAGGTGTTATGTAGTGTATGGAGGGGTGGGGGAGGGAGGGAATGAGACAGACACACGCGGGGTGAAGGGAGAGAGAGAAAGGGAGGATTAGCGGACCATACTGTACTCTAACGCTTACCTCAGCCTTCACCCACCAGCCCTACTGTCGCCTAATCCACTGACTCGACAATGGTTCAGTAGGTCTTCTTTTATGTCCGTAGGTTCAGGCTTAGTGTGTGTGTGTGTGTGTGTGTGTGTGTGTGTGTGTTCTCGTGCCTGACCCTCTCTCTCTCTGTGTCTGTGTGTGTGTGTGTGTGTCCTGCTTGACCCCCCACCCGTCTCTCTCTCTCTCTCTCTCTCTCTCTCTCTCTCTCTCTGTGTGTGTGTGTGTGTGTCAGTCAATCTGCCTACCTGTCACCTCTCTATGTCTGCCCTCCTGCTTGCCCACCCTGTCTGTCTGCCTGTCTGTGTGTGTGTGTGTGTGTGTGTGTGTGTGTGTGTGTGTGTGTGTGTGTGTGTGTGTGATGCTACTCTACTCAACTTCTCTCCCACATACACTACTTAATCCCATCAACCATTAGCACCAAAAGATCGATGAGTAAAGAACAAACAACAACAGGTGCTTCCAACAAGAATCACACACACACACACACACACAACCCACCCAACCCACTCACTCCCAAGATAAAGTAATAAGAAAGCAGTATACTGTAGAAGGAAAGAGAGCTTCTGCTGGTGGTGGTGGTGTATACAGAAGGAAGGAGGTAATACCGAAATGGTGTCAAGTATCAAGCTGAGAGGAGTTTGGGTTTGGAGGAGTACTAGGAAGGGGAGAAGGAGGAGTAGTAGGGCTGTCGAGGGGTGATGCTTATCTTAATCTCTCGTGACATCTAGGGAGACAGAAGGAGAAATAAGGAGAGGGGGTGGGTGGAAGGGGAGATATGGAGGGAGAGGAAAGGAGAGTATTTGGAAAGAGGGGGAGAGAGGGAAGGTATGGAGGGACAGTGAGGTTGAGTGGAGGTGAAGTGTTATGTCAGAAGAGAGAAAGAGGATTAAGAAGGGTAGAATGAGTTTAAGAGCCACACAGGGAAAGTGGAAAGCGTGCGTGAAAAGTGAACGAATATTATTTAAAGGAAAACAATTTGAGAAAGGAAGAGAAAGGGAGTTTTGATTTCTCGGGCATAGCAGCGAAATATTTAGGCTATACTGGAAAGTGAATGGTAGAGTCGAAAGCATAAGATGTTGTGTTTAAGAGGGTAATTTATTCACTTTTGTTACATTGGAGTGCCTTGATTTCTCCAAAGAATGCCAGGAAACAGGACCAGATGAATAAAACTAATGGTGTTCTGTTGCTTGGAATAAATAGTTTGGAGGATTCAGTTGCTCCAGATTTCTCCATAAAGTATGCCAGGAAACAGGACCAGTAGATGAACAAAAATAATGGTGTTCTGTTTGTTGCTTGGAATAAATAGTTTGGAGGAGGATTCAGTTGCTCCAGATTTACCAACACAAAATTTCCCCATTAAAAGGAAGAGCGTTTTTTTTTTTTTGTTTTTTTTTTTTTTTCCAAACTATGCCAGGAAATAAGTCACCTCTCTGTGTGTCTAGTAAGGGATCTATTTTCTTATTTTGTTTGGATGATTCTGTAACCCTTCAAAATACCAAAATTCGGTTCTCCCCTTAGATGTGTGTGTGTGTGTGTGTGTGTGTGTGTGTGTGTGTGTGTGTGTTACTGAGATGCAACACAGATGAATTTAGACAATATTATCTATCAGTCTTCGTCTTGTCTAACTTACTGGTGGATATGAATTAAGAGAGAGAGAGAGAGAGGAGAGAGAGAGAGAGAGAGGAGAGAGAGAGAGAGAGAGAGGAAGGAATAAACAGGCCAGCATTCCTATGTGATGCGTATATAAGAGAGAGAGAGAGAGAGAGAGAGAGAGAGAGAGAGAGAGAGAGAGAGAGAGAGTGAATATATGTGTGTGTGAGAGAGAGAGAGAAGAGAGAGAGAGAGAGAAAGTACCGTAAGCATATAAGTAGGCAGTAATCTTTGAACAATAACCATCACAACTTACACTCTTACAGGTACCGACACTATGGTCATCTATGGGTTCAGTGATGGGTGGGTAGGTAGTGGTATGGGTAAAGGGACAGGTGGAATGGGTAATGGGTAAGGGGACAGGTGGGTAAGTAGGTAGGTGGGTAAGGAGGTGGATGGGTAGGATAATGGGACAGGTGGGTGGGTAGTGGGATGGGGAAGGGGACAGGTGGGTAAGTAGTTGTATGGGTGAGTAGGTGAATGGGTAATGGGACAGGTGGATGGGTAATGGGACAAGTGGGTAGGTGGGTAAGTAGGTGGGTGGATGAGTAAGGGGAAAGGTGGATGGGTGGGTAAGTGTATGGATAAAAAGGGACATGTGGATGGGTAGTGATATGGGGAGGAGTAGGTGGATGGGGTACAAGTGGGTAAGTAGTCATATGGGTGAATGGGTGGATGAGTAAATAGCTAGCTGTTTGATTGGGTAGGTGGATTGCTAACTAGGGGATACTATGGATGAGTAGGTGAATGAGTAACTATGTGTATGGGTGAGTGGATTTCATGATTGATGGATGAGTAAACTAACTATTGATGTATGGGTGTTGAATAGGTTTGTGGATGAGCTAGATTATTCAGGTAGTGGGGTGAGTAGGTATGTGAGTAAAGTAACAGGTGTGTAGTTATTTACGTACAGCCACAATAAAATAACCACCAACACTTTCCTTCCATCGTGCAAATAAATCAGTATCATATAAAAATATAATCATACAACAACACCTTACATCAACTCAACCCCCTCAATTATTACTATGAGGTGCTGCAAATCATACACGTGTTGTTCTTTATTACCAAGATATTTACTACGATGGAAGGAAAGTGTCGGTGGATATTTGATTGTGGCTATACATATGTATCTGGGGTGTGGTGTGTGTGTGAGGGAATATGTGTGGATATGGTAACAGTAGGTGGGTGTATGGATGTTAAGTTTATGTATCCTGTATGTGGGGTGTATGGATGGGTAATAAGTGTATGGATATATGGGTGTAGGGATGGGTAAGAGGATGTATATGTGGGTGTATATGGATGTTAAGTGTATGTATATGTGGGTGTTTGGATGTTAAGTGTATGTATACTGTATGTGTGTGTATGGATGTTAAGTGTATATATATGTGGGTGTATGGATGAGTAAGAGGATGTATATGTGAGTGTATGGATGAAGAAGGACTGCTAAGGATATCAAGGAGTTTGACTGAAGTAATGTAGGAATGGAAGAAGGGAAATGAAAGATGGGATGGGTTTTGAGAATGAAAGAAAGGCGGATACATTCAGTCACACACACACACACATTCTCTCTCTCTCTCTCTCTCTCTCTCTCTCTCCTCTCTCTCTCTCTCTCTCTCTCTCATCTCTCTCGCTCCTCTCTCTCTCTCTTCTCTCTCTCTCTCTCATACCTAAGACTTTGTTTCTTCCCTTTACTTTACTGTACTTCATTTTCCCCATCCATTCCCCTTTCCCCAATTTCGACTCACCTTTCCACTCATTCTGCCCTTATTTTCCCCTCCATTATCCTACCCTCTCATTCGTTTTTTTCCCCTCTTTCCTTCCCCCTCCCACCGTCCCATCACTCTCTCTGTCTTCCCATTCTCCCCCTCTTCCTTTTTACCCCCACCCTCTCCCTATAATTCCCCTTTCCCCTCACATTATTATCACCCTTCTTTACCTCCCCTCCTCCCTCCTCACCATACATCACACAAAACATCAATAAACCACTTAATCTCATCATATATTTTACCTCCATTTAACATGCGGATTTACCAAGTAACCCTGACAATTTTTTTTTTTTTTTTGGCCTTTCCTGGTATACATTCGTTCATTTATCTTCCCAACCCACCTGCAGTTAAGGACCCTGTAATCGTGTACACATGAGACTTGTTTGGTGGCTTCTGATTCCTCCTGACCATGCCACGACACAAGCTCCTTCGATATATATAGGTGTGTGTGGTGTGTTTCGTGGCAATAATTGAAGGACTCATTTACCTCCAATTTTCTGACGACATCACAGGGTCACTTAACGTAGAGTACTTTAGTTAATGATGGGACAGTGTACTTTTATCAATCATGAAAACAGTACTTTATTTCATTTTGAGAAAGTGTACAGTACATTAGGGTACTTTATTTAGTTAATGATGAAAGTAAGGTCTGTATAATTTACTCTAATGAAACAGTTTAGGCTACTTTAGTTAATGAGGAAATTTTGTGTAGGTAAATCTGGAGTAACTGATTCCTCCAAACTATTCCAAGCATCTAAACACCATTATTAATGCTAATCTGGTCCTGTTTCATGGCATACTTTGGAGGAATCAAGGCACTCCAATGTAACAAAAGTGAATTACCCCCCTTAAGGGAATAGCCTAGTACAGTGTTGGTAAATCTGGAGTAACTGATTCCTCCAAACTTTTCCAAGCAACAGAACACCATTATATTTGCTTTTCTGGTTCTGTTTCCTGGCATACTTTGGAGGAATCAAGGCACTCCAATGTAGGTACCAAAAGTGTATTATTACCATCCTTAAACATTGTCCTTTACTTCAATGAAACGGTGTAGTTCAGGAATAAAAATAATGGTGACCTGTTTGCTTGGAATAGTTTGGAGGAAAAATTAGCCTTGATTCCTCCAAAGTATGTCAGCAAACAGGACCAGAAGAGCAAAAATAATGGTGTTCTGTTGCTTGGAATAGTTTGGAGGAATCAGTTACTCCAGATTTACCAACACTGTATCCTCCCCATATTTGACATTCACCAATACCATTTTTTTAACTGCAGTGAGAACAATTCCAACATAAAAGACACATACTATTAATCTCCTAAGGGTTCGAGGTGTATTGAATCATAAAAAAAAAAAAAAAAAAAAAAAAATAGAATATAATTTTTTTTTTTTTTTAGAAAGTATGACTGTTAATTTAATTTTAACCACTATATATATTTTGAAGGAGTTCGGATATAATTTAAAGAAATTCGGATATAGTTTAAAGGATTTCGGATATAGTTTAAAGGAGTTCGGATATAGTTTAAAGGAATTCGGTTATAGTTTAAAAGAAATTCGGATATAGTTTAAAGGATTTCGGATATAGTTTAAAGAAATTCGGATATAGTTTGAATGAGTTCGGATATAGTGTAAAGAAATTCGGATATAGTTTGAAGGAGTTCGGATATAGTTTAAAGGAATTCGGATATAGTTTAAAGAAATTCTGATATAGTTTGAAGAAATTCAGATAATAGTTTGAAACAGTTCGGATAATAGTTTGAAACAGTTCGGATAATAGTTTGAAACAGTTCGGATATAGTTTAAAGGAGTTCGGATATACTGTAGTTTGAAGGAAGTTCGGATACCAACACTTCATTTCCTCTTACGATTAATAATTACCCTACTTAATCAATTTGTTCCGATTATATTGACGATTCATACGATATTAATCATAAATTCACTGAACTATCGATAATTTTGTGTA
>JAWQEG010008787.1:0-21043 GCA_033782935.1 Petrolisthes cinctipes
TTATAGGTTTTTATGTGAATTGTTGTATTGATCTGCTTTCAATAAGAGGTAACCTTTCGAGCCAGACTGACTACTGACGAATCAAGCAACTTTAAGATGGCAACTGCATCCTCCATACTAAGCCAGGGAACAGGATAATAATTCAGTCTGTACACGAGCAGGGAGTGTTGTTTTATGGCATTGTTTGGAGGAATCAGTAGCCCTAACATTTAACCACATGAGTGAATTATACCCTTATGGAGAGATGTAGGTGTGGGACGTAAAGTATAGCCCAGTGAGATTGAATGAATATCGAGTGTGTTGAAAAGGACGACGACGCGAGGACTGTATCAAGATTAATGTAGAATATTGTTGGGTTTACTACAGGGTTAGGTTAGGTTAGGTTAGTAGGCTGGATTTAGTTCAGAGTTTTTTTTTTTTTTCCTTGGCATCTTATCAAGGACACCTACAGATTTGATGGTCAGGTGAAAGAATAGCAAACATTTGACAGGAATATAACAAGAGTGTGTCAAGAAAGAAACAGGAATGTTATACTAAAAATATCAATGATAAAACAAGTAAATTAACAACAACAATGAATGAAATTAATAATAATAATAATAATAAACAATAACAATAAAAACAAAAAATAATAATAATAATAATAATGAGGAGGAGGAGGAGGAGGTGGAGCAGAATAAATAAAAAAGAAGAAAGGGAAGGGACTAAGGAGAGGGAGAGGTATGAAAAAAGAAAAATTATAGCAACTCCTGGAATACATAATTTCACAATTCACAGAGAATGTGAGCAAGGATAGAGATGCCTGAATACCTCCCCCCTAAATTAAATTCTGTGTGTGTGTAGTGTGATATGTGTAGTGTGTAGTTACCGATTTCACCCCAACCACCCTCCACAACCTTTACACCTCATGACCTCATGTACACACTAGGGCAATCGTCACAAACACACATACAGTAAGATGACTCTGTACCAACCAGTGACTGTGTGTGTGTGTCTTGTTAGCACTGCATATTTTGTTGTTATATTGCTCAAACACCAAGGATCTTTCGTTTTCCCGTCGAATATACAAAATTGTTTCCTCTGTCTACGACAAATAAATACATCATGCCTTAATAATAATTGATTAAGGTTAAAATTGATTCCTCTGCCTAAGACAAAAAAACTTAAATCATACCATATAAGAGACTGAGGATAAAAGAAGACCGTCCTAAGCCTAGATGACACTATTGGACCAGGAAGATGGTTAATAATAGCGAGGTGGGACAGCTACTGTAACACCATGGAAATAGAAGGAAATGAAGTACCCACACCCTCTGAGTACTTATGGTGCACTTTGGAGGAATTAGTACTCTCTCTCTCTCTCTCTCTACTCTCTCTCTCTCCTCTCTCTCTTCTCTCTCTCTCTCTCACACACACACACACACACACAACCCCATTACGACTCATCCGTCCAACAGAGGGACTGCCTGGAACAAATCATATCTTCCACCTCCTTCCACTCACCCTGGAAACCTCGGCCAGCCAAACAACAAACCAGCAGCCTCCCCTCACTGTCTTGTCTCCAGGGCGACGCCACGTAACTTATACCAACACCACACTACTCCACATCCCAAAACATAAAGGACGAAGAAAGGAGATTGTACTGGGCCAGAAAGACCTTGTAGCCAAGCAGCAACCTCTACCACCACAATACTATACATCTCAATATATAAAGGAGGAAGTATGAGATTGTCCAGAGCCAGAAAGAACTTGTAGCCACTATGGAGGAGACAGAGTGGAAGTAAGCAAGCACGAAGGCCCAAAATATAAAGGAAAAGAGGGACAGCTGAAGAGAGGAAAGGGAATGGATAGGGTCCTAAAGGATGACAAAATCCTTAAAATATTGCTCACATCATTGGACATAATAATCATTTATGCAGAGAGAGAGAGAGAGAGAGAGAGATGAGAGAGAGAGAGAGAGAGAGAGAGAGAGAGGGAGAGATACAGTCAAGGCCAGTACACCAGTGAGTGAGCCGGTTGGTGTACACTGTTCCCAACTCAGAAAGCAAAGAGGAGTGGATGCAAGTACTAGCCTATACCTACTGTACTGTACCGTCGTGGACAATAATAATTAACTTTTGTCAGTTTCCCTCTGTTCGTTAGCTAAGAATCTTTTCTATAAATAAGTTACGTGGCTATCGTCTAATTTACTGCAAACAGCTACTCACTATATAAAATAATATTAGCATATGAAAATATAAAAACATTAGACAGTAATTTGTTTGAGTCATCCATATATGTATTGAAACATGTTCTTGACTGTATGTTTGTATGTACAGTACATGACGGGGCCCAAACATTATACCGTAGCCTTCAACTCTTCTAGAATACATAGATGCCTGTTTTGGAATTGTGTATATATTCCCCTTACCATTCATTCGCATTCACGAAACAATGTATTTAATAGTTCAATTGAAGACGCTGATTCGTAGCATACTAAACAGAAATTCATCAGAGGGGAGGCGACAGTGTGGAGTGAGACTGTTCGAGGAGATTTGATTGTTCTCTCTGTTCCTCTGGTTGGTGTGGTAATGCGATATAAATAAAAAATGACCCGGCTACCCTAAAAATTGGTGAAACTATCTGTAAACTACGAAACATTGACCTCGGCCTGGGTGTGGCTTGGTGGGTGTATGGGTGGGTTTCAGTGTGTGTGTGTGAGGGGGTGGCTTGGTGTTGTAGCTGGGTGTGGCTTGGTATGTATGTGTGTGTGTGTGTGTGTGTGTTGTAGCTGGGTGTGGGTGTGTGTGTGTGTGTTTGTTGTAGTTGGGTGAGGCTTGGTATGTGTGTGTGTTTGTTTGTTGTAGTTGGGTGTGGCTTGGTGTGTGTTTGTGTGTGTGTGTGTGTTGTAGCTGGGTGTGGGTGTGTGTGTGTGTGTTTGTTGTAGTTGGGTGTGGCTTGGTATGTGTGTGTGTTTGTTTGTTGTAGTTGGGTGTGGCTTGGTGTGTGTGTGTGTGTGTGTTGTAGCTTGGTGTGGGTGTGTTTGTTTGTTGTAGCTGGGTGTGGCTTGGTGTGTGTGTGTGTGGGTTTGGGTAGGTTTTAGTGTGTGTGTCTGGGGCTCGTCGTTGTATGCAAGTCATTATCGAATAGGCTACAAGGATAACAACAAACACGTCTCTTGTCATTCCCAGTACAATTGGATGCGTAATTATCGTGCAATTGTCTGTCCTAATGCTCTTCATCCTAGCTCTCATAATTATAACCGTGATACAATACGACATAGCGAACGACTTCAGCTGTGTTGTTCGTCTCTGTTGCAGGTTGTCTTCAGTTAAAGTGCTACACATTCAATTGTTTATCTAATACGTTTCGTGGCACAGAGCTAATGGGGAATCAGCTGTAGCCCTCCAATATACCGTCACGAGAGATACGATCCCCTTTTTAATGTCTGAAGTGGGTTAGGCAAAGGAAAGAAGAACCGATGTGAAGCAGATGTGTCAGGTTCCCAGATACTGTACAAGAGGCACAGTGTCCGAATGTCAGTCTTCCCACGCGGCCTTCATGATGTAATGTTTTCGTCTCTCCCTCTCATCTCTTTCTTCTAGTCCTTTTTCCTCCTATCGTCTCTCCAATCTCTCCTCTCTTTCTTCTAGTCCCTTTTCTCTCCTCCTATCGTCTCTCCAATCTCTCCTCTCTTTCTTCTAGTCCTTTTTCCTCCTCCTATCGTCTCTCCAATCTCTCCTTCTCCTCTTCCTCCCCCCTCCCTGTCCCTTCTCCACCTCCACACTCACACGCACGCAACAAACAATATACCTTGCGTCATTTCCTTAAAGAGTACGGTAGCCTAGGAAGGTGATGACCAAGCATGAGGATATATTCAGAGTCTTACTGGGGCTGCTAACTGTACTACCTACCTATATCCCTCATCTCCAAAGGCGTGACGTCACCATCTATCTATCTATCTATCTGTGAGTATCATTCACGGCTCATTGGTTGTCCTGTAGCGATATAACTCATCTCGTCTTTCCAATCCCTCCTTCTCCACTTCCTCCCCCCCCCCCTCTCCCTGTCCCTTCTCCTCTTCCTCCCCCCTACCTGTCCCTTTTCCTCTTCCTTCCCCCTCCCTGTCCCTTCTCCTCTTCCTCCCCCCTCCCTGTCCCTTCTCATCTTCCTCCCCCATACCTGTCCCTTCTCCTCTTCCTCACCCCTACCTGTCCCTTCTCCTCTTCCTCCCCCCTCCCTGTCCCTTCTCCTCCTCCTCCCCCCCCCCTCCCTGCCCCTTCTCCTCTTCCTCCCCCCTGCCTGTCCCTTTTCCTCCACACACACACAAATATTAATTACAAGGGAATCTGTGCATTATTCCTTATTCCCCACGACAATAAGAATAATAAAAACTCACTATACTGGTAGGACAATTCCATGCAAGTCAGCCTCCCCCCCTCACCTCCCCTGCCCCCTTCAAGCACCACCTCTGACGTCAGGTTACATTACACATTGTTGACACAATAGCCACGCCACGAGGTACAGTTGCGGGCAGAAGTTTTGACACACACACAGGGGCTGACTTGAGTAAACAAACGACTGACATGCAGCTTTACTCTATACAGTAACAGTAAGAGTGGACTGATTTGAGCTGCATTGGATTCCCTTTGCCTTCATACTAATTGTAGTAGCATTTTCTATAATATATAATTATAATGGTGTGCAAGCAGGTTCTCACTCACTTTGCCTTTCTCAATAAAACTGTCGAGTCAGTAGACCTCAAGATTCACGAGTGGTATGAATATATTGCAATGAACTGAGCAACTGCAGAGAGAGAGAGAGAGAGAGAGAGAGAGAGAGAGAGAGAGAGTGAGTTTGTGTGCGTGCGTGTGTGTGTGAGCGCGTGTGCATGCGTGCGCCTATGTGTGTGTGTGTGTGTGATAACAGCATCATTGTTGGTGTAGCAGTCAGCCTTGTTTGGTCTATCCTCCCACCCTATCCCCCCCCCCCTCCGCCCCCTCTCTCTTTCTCACTCCACCGCTTCTTCACTCCTCTCTCTCTCTCTCTAGTGTAGACCAAGGCTCTCTCTCCCACCCAACCTCCCTCTCTCTCAACTCGTCTATCCCCCCACCCTCTCTCTCTCTCTCTCTAGTGTACAGTAAACCAAGGCTCTCTCTCTCTCTCTCTCTCTAAAGCATATCAACCCCCCCCCCCCCAGCTTCCGTTGTGTCCTTGGTAAAACAGACCACCACACGCACTACATAATACCAACCCACTACCACCACCACCACCACTACTATACAACTGCCTGGTTACTCAACTATATCATACACGGTCAACCACAAGGATAATATTCCCTCTATAGCTGCTTGCTCTTCACTCCACAAACATGGCTCTCGTGGGAACTCTAGAAGGGTTTGTTTGTTGTACCGCAGTTCGTGTTAGATTGACGACGAAAACAATAATAGCAACTCCACAAACAAGACATGACATTTTTTTGTTTTTTTATTTAATATTATTATTATTATTATTTTTACTTTTTTATTTATTCATTTATACATCAGGGCAAGAAGAAGTAGTAGAAAGAGGAGGAGTAGAATTAGAAGTAAAATAAGGAAAAAGGAAGAGAAGTAAAAAGAGGAAGAAAAAGGAAGAAGAAAATAAAGGATGAAGAAGGAAGAGAAGTAAGAAGCAGAAGAGGAGGATCTGCCTGCCTGCCTGACAATATCCTATCATCCTACCAGAGCCAGAAGCTGTAGAAGGAAGGCATCACGTCTGACGGTCACCATCTATAATATCATGATGATCGTTGTCACCATTCTTGTCCCGTCTGTGTCTGCCTCAACGCGGGAGGAATGTGATGAGGAAGAGGGTTGTGTACATTGGTTGAGTCCCTCTCTTCCCTTCCTTGCACTGGTGGTGATAATTGCATGTACACTCAATTCTCCCTCTCTCTCTCTTTCTTTCTTTCTTTCTTTCTGGGCTCACCACCGTCACACGCACTGATTGGTTGGTTGCACTGCAAACTACAGTAGTTCTTTCTTCCTTCTGTACCTTCTCAAATACACGTGTAAAAAGTAACACCACAGTACACTTATAACATTTTCCAGTACACAGAAGAATGCACTCGTTAACTGTATCCTCCTTTCGTCGTAGAACCAGTCACTGTTTTATCATTCCTTTGCCTCAGGGCATCAACAACAACAACGACGACGACAACAACAGCAATGTACCGAGCGGACCTGCATGCGACGTCCAACCTCCACAATGGTGTATCAACTAATGCCAAGTGCGGCTCGTACCTCCAGGCTTTATATATGCGTGGTGCCTCGCTCGCTCTCCACCTACTACTCGTACTGCTGGTGGTGGTGGCATGAGCTGGGTTTATTTTCCACTTTAATTAAAGAGGTTATTTGTTGTGGGTCAATTGTTTGGAGGTCTACTGATTCCTAAAAACTGTACCAAAAAGCATGTCCCATTTTCGTAACACTGAGGTCGTTTGTTCCCTGGCATTGTTTGGAGGAAAGTGTAACCCTACATTTGGCCTCAGCAGATGTACACCTCTTATTATTCATCACGTTGGGCTTATTTTTTATAACTCAGCCTCGGGACTGTAGGCCTAAAAGGTACGTGTACCAAGTAGAAACACTGGCTTGAAATGTGGTTCCTGCCGCTCATGCCCATGTCAATTATTATCATTATTATTATTGATAATGAAATAATATAAAAAAAACATAATAATAATATCAATAATGATATTACAGTTATCCTAACTATGTACTAGAAAATTTTGATTCAGTAAAAGGTTATATTAACATGCCCTTGAATAATCAATCGAGGACTTAATATGGACTCTCCGGGGAAAAGTGTTGTTGTTGTTGATGTTCTCCCGGGGCAGAATGGCCTCCTGACCCACAGACCCCCGGTACACTCTGGTCGCAGTGAAAATAAACAAATTAAAATAAAGGAGGGGCTGGTCCCATATGCCTGGGCTACCGAAGCACATCCCAGGGAAATGGGACCAGAGCTTACTGGACCAGGGAGTCTGGGGGCCTCCGACCACCAGGGAGATTGGGGGGAAGGTCTTTGATCCCACAGCCAGTGCTGTGGGCCCAAGTCCACGTTACCACAAGAGCTACAAGTAGGGCCGCACCTTCCACTAGGCCAGTCCTGAAGGGACCATAAGGGGGAGGGAATTTACACTGCTGCATGCAAAGGGAAATGCACCCCCGTGTGCTGGCGGTCCACACAGCAGTGGAATGATCGAGGCTGTTCGAAAGTTCAACCGAACTGTTTGTTATAAGGAGATTTTCTTGTTGGTACTGTACATTGGAAGGCTACCGATTCCTCCTACTACAAAACAGACGCCCTCTATGGTGTATTAATAGGGAATCTGTTTAGTACCATAGTTTGCAGGAATCAGAGACCTTCCAATTCACCAATAAGAGAATCTCCCCTAGAGGGACCCTGAGATATAGTCAGAAAATTGGAGATAAATTAGTCCTTCAATTTTTGCCACGAAACACCACCTATATGGATGGAGGAATGGTCAGGAGGAATCAGGAGCCTCCAATTTTCATCCACGATCACAGGGTCCTTCGCAATCAAAAGTTCCTTACACAAATCTTATCACACACTCACACCTCCCACATCTCTATCCCATTTACTACTTCATTCATCTTAATAATATATAATTCAACAAACAACACAAATCCTCATAGTGATTTCGGGTTATATAATTCAGTTGATTATTCCAGTGCATGTTAATATGTCGATTTACTGAATGCAAATAAATACCTAGTAATAAATATCTCTGCTCTGTGGCGTTGTCACATAAGCAGGAGAGGAATGGTAGAGCGTAACAGGTCGGTGTAACAGGACTCCTTGAGGCGACTGTACACCAAGCCACAAGACCTATAGCTGGCCACCGGGGTCATTGACATCGTGTCCTTCTCTCCTTGTATTTGATCAGGTTAAGTTAGGTAGTAGTAGTAGTAGTACCGGTAGTAGTAGTTGTAGTAGTAGGTTAAGTAATAGTACTATTAGTAGTAGTGGTAGTGGTAGTGGTAGTATAGTAGTTCCAGAGGTAATACGTGTATGCCAGGCAGATGATGACAGATGAGGTATGGCGAGGATGACACTGATGTGTGACTTGACCCACAAAGCCTCTATCTCCTTGGGGGTTTCCACACCTATAGGTTGCATGGGGACAGGTTCTCACGGGTGAATATGACCAAACCACCACCTCTTAGGTCTGTCCTTAGCTGGTGTGTTTGTGTGTGAACCAGTATTTGTGTGTGTGTGTGTGTGTGTGTGTGTGTGTGTGTGTGTGTGTCAGCAGGTGTTACAACAGATGTTCTCTTCAGTTGAGTACACGCAGCACAGTAGCACAATTTGCCCTACACAAAGCCTACCTCCAATGCTCTATCTATATATTTGACTTTCTCACGTACAGTACGTCAAGGAAACTGAAGATCTGAAATTGTCTTTATGGTAAATTGGAATGTAATGCAGCCCAAGACAAAATTACACAAAAATTACTTACACACACAGTCACGAGCCTTAATAAGTAGGTATCCAGGTCAACTTCGAATTACCCGGGGCTGTTCGGCCAGACAGCTTGAGGAACTTCAACAACAACTTCGAATTACCTGATGATAGATTATTAAACCAGCCCCAGTAAACATGTATGAAAAAGGATAATCATAGTAATTGCTCCATTGGATATATCACATGCCTCGAAACTCAACAACACCTGGATAATTATTATGGCTCGTGAATGTACAAACACTACTGAAATGCAACACATATATAAACTAATATTGGAATGTATGTCAAACGTATATCTAAGGTGATAATTACTAAAATACGTGATACAATTTCTTATGGTTCTGGTAAAAATATTTCATGTGGAGTTCATCAAAGAATATAGAAAGGAATTTTACAGATGGTTTGAATAACATACATGACTACAGCACTGTAAAGGCTTTGTCAAAAATATACTATGCTCAATGCATGATGCTGGGAGGTGACTGCATGCTGCCAGAAGTTAGGAAGTATATATATATATATATATATATATATATATATATATATATATATATATATATATATATATATATATATATATATATATACTGACATAATATACTGATCCCATAAACTGCTGTTATGGTGCAGTCCACAGGCTGTGAGGTGGGGTGTAATGGTCAGATTATGGAGTAAAGATGGGAGTTTAGAGGATGAGGTGCGGGAGAGGGTTGTAGGAACTCTGAAACCAGTGACAAGGAATAGGACGATAGGTATGGAAGTGAAGAAGACTTTACATGATAGTGTGATAATCCCGACACTGACGTACAGGAGCGAAGCGTGGACGATGACGGAGAGATATAAATCAAGAGTTAGAGGGGTGGAAATGAGTTACCTGAGAAGTGTGTGCGGAATAACTTGGAGAGATAAATTGACGAATAAAGAAGTACGTGAACGATGTGATGTGGATGTGGATGTGCTGGAAAGTGTGAAAATGAACACCTTGACGTGGTTCGGTCATGTGGAGCATATGGGGAGCGAGAGGCTGGTTAAGAATGTGTATGAGAGTGAGGTGGAGGGACGGAGGGGAAGAGGCAGACAGAGGGTGAGGTGGAAGGATGGAGTTGAGAGGTGCAGTATAAGAGTGAGAGTGGCTTTGGGTGGGAGGAGGAGTCTGTCAATAGATAGATAGATAGATAGATGATTCCCCCTCAGCTCTCCCAGGAAACAACTCCCCTCAGTGTTATAGATAATAGGGTATCTGTTGCCTGGCACAATTTGGAGGATTGACTATAATTATACTAAGCCTCCAATTTGCTATCAAGAATGTCTTTCTCCTCTTGGTTTGGTAAAATCCCCGAAATTTTACTGGGTTTTCCTAGAGTCCACTTTTTAGGTATTTTTTCCTTGTCTACAACTCACTCACCTTGTTTATTTCTTCTATCACCTTGTTTACTTCTTTTATTACCTTGTTTACGTCTTATGTCACCTTGTTTACATCTTCTATCACCTTGTTAACATCTTCTATCACCTTGTTTACATCTATCACCTTGTTTACTTCTTCTATCACCTTGTTTACATCTTCTATTACCTTGTTTACATCTTCTATCACCTTGTTTACATCTTCTATCACCTTGTTTACATCTTCTATCACCTTGTTTACATATTCTATCACCTTGTTTATATCTAGCACCTTGTTTACTTCTTCTATCACCTTGTTTACATCTTCGATCACCTTGTTAACATCTTCTATCACCTTGTTTACATCTATCACCTTGTTTACTTCTTCTATCACCTTGTTTACATATTCTATCACCTTGTTTACATCTTCTATCACCTTGTTTACATCTTCTATCACCTTGTTTACATCTTCTATCACCTTGTTTACATCTTCTATCACATTGTTTACATATTCTATCACCTTGTTTACATCTTTTTTTATCACCTTGTTTGCATCTTCTATCACCTTGTTAACATCTTTTTCTATCACATTGTTTACATATTCTATCACCTTGTTTACATCTTCTATCACCTTGTTTACTTCTTCTATCACCTTGTTAACATATTCTATCACCTTGTTTACATATTCTATCACATTGTTTACATATTCTATCACCTTGTTTACATATTATATGCCCTTGTTTACATATTCTATCACCTTGTTTACATCTTTTTCTATCACCTAGTTTGCATCTCATTATTAGATAGAGTTAACAGAAATGAAGGCCAAGCTACCGTAATATAATTTTGAAAAGATAATAATTGCATTTCCTTACCTTCTTCTCACATGTTTTGTTACAGATACCCTCTTGTCTGTCAGTCTGTCTGTCTGTCTGGCTGGCTGGTTGATTGATTGATTGGTTGGTTGGTTGGTTGATTGATTGGTTGGCTAGTTGATTGATTGATTGATTGGTTGGCTAGTTGATTGATTGATTGGTTGGTTGGTTGGTTGGTTGATTGATTGGTTGGCTAGTTGATTGATTGATTGATTGGTTGGTGGTTTGTTGGTTGGTTGATTGATTGGTTGGTTGATTGATTGGTTGGTTGGCTAGTTGATTGATTGATTGGTTGGTTGATTGATTGGTTAGCTAGCTTATTGTTTGATTATATGGCTGTCTGTCTGGTTAGCTGGTTGGTTGATTTATTGTTTGATTATATGGCTGTCTATCTGTCTGGTTGGTTGGTTGAAGTATAGTACATAAATTGAGCCAAACAAACACCTTCAAAACTCACTTGAAGGAAGAGAGAACGAAAAACATCAGGACCTGCCTCACCCACAAACATATAACAGATCTTCCCCAGAAAAACAAAACAAAAAAAACACTGTATGAGAAACTAAAATCTTGGGACGTTCTGAGTAAGTATAGTCACCATGTACCATATCAAAATACCACATAGCATCGTAAAATACTACATAGGATAGAAAAATACCACATAGCATATAATACGACATAGAATATCAAAATATCACATAGCATATCATAATACCACATACCCAATATAGCTTCAGATAAGATAGCATTATATCACATAGCATTATATCACATAGCATAGCTAATCAAAATACCACATAACATAGCATAATACCACAGAGCATAGCGAAATATCACAATGTCATACCATAGTAAAATTCAGTATACCGTAGTATAATAACACATACCAAATTGCTTAATATCACATACCATATCAAACTACCACATACCATTCCACATCAACAAATCATTGCATATCTAAAGCATTCCGCGTATCATTATTATTATTATTATTATTTGTATATATTTTTGTATTGCCAGAGAAAGCATTAGCAGTCACGTATAAGGGATCATTTTTACACGCGACCCAATTACCGGCACTCACAGTCAAAACTCTGTCCAATGTTTACACACAAGTTATATATATATACGCTTCTCTGTTCACCAAGCATGTATTGAGTATGGGTATATAGCTGATGTTTGACTATTTCGTGTCGTATCAAATGAGGGAAGGAATAACTAAAGGCACCCCAGAACACAAGTTATATTATATACGGCTCCCTGTTCACCAAGCAAGTAGTAGGTAGGTTGCATATTGTACTGAAGACTGTTTCGTGTCGTATAGAATGAGGGAAGGAACAACTAAAGGGTCCCTGTCCACCGAGTTTGAAGTAAGTAGACTATTTTGCGTCTTAAAATGGGGAGAGGAACGACTAGAAATTCCCCACAACACAAGCAAGTTATTTATGGTTCCCTGAGGACTGTTCGTGTTGTAGAATGAGGGAAGGAACAGTTAAAGACCCTCCAAATCACACGTCAACTCAATACACCCTCATCACATGCATGCAAAGCCACCTCTTTCTAAACAAACCCAGCGTACGATTGGATTTCCCCACGATTCTGGATTCTCATCAGGTTAAAAGCAAGTATAGTGTGTTCCCTGGTATAGTTAGAGGTATCAGCGCTATATAGTTCAGTGGTTCTTAACCTTTCTTGATTTACGGACCCCTTTAAGAATCTGATGAAAGCTACCTACACCCTTCCCCAGAAATATTCACATTAACACAACTTTTCATGCAATGTGTATATATAACGTACTTTGTTTATTGAGATTTGATTGTCTCATACATGAATGATATACACAAAGTACTATTACACTTTACACTTTTATAGTAAACAATTAAAACAAGACTCCTTTACATTAAAAAATTATTGGTCACAAATTGTAACCATGAAATACAGTACAAACCTCTTGTGCACATTAAGACCAATCTACTACTACAACTACCCTCTCGTTATCTACTTTATTTCAATGAGAAGGGTTTTCTTGTTTGCCTTGAATAAGAATATGAAACTGCGGAGTGGTTTTTGACAAAATGACACACATGACAACCTTGACATCCAATCGATTCGTCTTTTATTTATTCATTTATTTATTTATTTCAATGGGAACTCACTGTATAGCAAATATAAATAAATGTTGATGTTTATCTGATCCTCAACGCCCCACCCACCCTGAAACTCATCCATGGACTCCCTTGCTTCTTATAGTTTGATCTAATAATATAAGTATAATTCGTAATCTTCGACACTGGATACATGAAGGATAAAACACACCAGATCACACACACCCACGTCACAAGTCACAGCCTTCCCCCATCCCCAACATGTTAATTAAGGGGGTGCAGGAGTAGGGGACAGGCTGGGGGGGGGGGCGAGAATAGGGGGACAGGATTGGGGTGGGTAGAAAGCCTGTCCCCTATTCTCGCACCCCCTAAATCCCCCCCCCAAGCCTGTCCCCCTATTCCCGCACCCCCTTAAGACGAATAAAGAAAAAATATAAAAACTTTTAATTGATGCTGGATGGAAGGGGGTGGTCGGTTCTTTGTTTTCATACACACACACACACACACACTATGATCTGTTTTTCATCCCGACATAAAAATAGTTTAATAATCCTTTGTTTGTGATCGCCTTTATGTAGTACCAGTAATGAGGTAAAGGGGGAGGGGAGAGAAGGAAGGGGTATATGAGGGGAAGAGAAGGAATGGGTAAATGAGGGGAAGAGAGGGAAGATGGGGAGTGGGTAGATGGGGGAAGGGGGATTGTAAGGGTGTAAATGAGGGGAAGTGGGTTGTCTTGTTGTTGAAGGGGGGACAGGGGTTGTATTATTCCGGGTAAAGGGAGGGGGAAGGAAGGGGTTGTATGGGTGTTATGGTTGTCATGTGTGGTGACCTCTAAATCACCTTCATCATCACTACCGTTCTCAGTCACTTTCACCACCGTTCTCTAGTCATCATCGTCATCATCACTACCCTTCTCTATTCATCATCATCACTACCGTTCTCAGTCATTTTCACCGCCGTTCTCAGCTACCTTCGTCATCATCATCACTACCGTTCTCAGTCACTTTCACCACCGTTCTCTAGTCATCGTCATCATCATCATCACTACCGTTCTCAGTCACTTTCACCACCGTTCTCTATTACCATAATCATCATCATCACTACCGTTCTCAGTCACTTTCACCGCCGTACTCAATTACCTTCATCACATCACTACCGTTCTTAGTGATCATTACCGTTCATTACCAAAAGAGAAAAATTATTTATACTCTTAAAAGAATCATTTCTTTCGTGTGGTCATTAACATAACATGTAACTTTTACCTTTTAGAGTCAATAAATTTAAGGGGCTAATAATAATAATAATATACATTTGGTCCATTTGGGGTGTCTTGATTCCTCCAACATATATCAGGAAACAGAACCAATGAATAAATAAATACTGTAATAATGTCCTGTATGTTGCTTGGAATAGTGTGGAAGAATCAGTTTGCTCCAGATTTACCAACACTACAATTAGCACACTAGTTTTGAGAACAGGTGTGCAGTTATCACTCCTTGATAGTGTGTATGTTAGCAAAGTTAATTAATACTGAAGAGGTAGAAATGGGGGCTTCCTTATCTTGGACACCCTGTAGTAGGAAGAAGGGAGAATGTGGTAGAATGGAGGAACAACAAACAGGAAGGAAATAGACAGAAGGAAAAAAAGGACTGTAAAAGGGGGGGGGGGAATAGGGGGACAGGCTTAGGGGGGGGGGTTCAGGGGGGTGCAGGGGGTTTTGGGGGCGCTGCGGGAGTAGGGGGACAGGCTTGGTTGGGGTTAGGGGGGTGCGGGAATAGGAGACAGGCCTTCTTACCCCCCCCCCCAAGTCTGTCCCCCTATTCCCGCATCCCCCAACCCCCTCCCCCCCAAGCCTGTCCCCTACTCCCGCACCCCCTTAAATAAGGAAACAGAGAGAAAGTAAAGGGACTGTTGAAAAAGAAACAGATAGAAGGAAAAAAGGACTTGAAAAATTAAACAGATAGAAAGAAACAAGACAGTTGAAAAGTGAAACAGATCAAAGGAAAAAGTCTGTTAAATAAGGAAACAGATAGAAAGAAAAAGTCTGTTAAATAAGGAAACAGATAGAAAGAAAAAGAAGGATTGTTGAAAAAGTGAAAGGGAGTGACTGGAGAACCGAAGAGGCGACCACTACCACTACCACTACAACTACTACCCACCGCCACTAACACTACTCTTATAAGAAATACATGCATGCAAAACAGTTACTGCCACTACTACTGTATAACCACTAACACTTCCTCTAACACTACCCATATATGGAGTACACGATTACCAAGAAGCTACCATCACTACCATCACTACCATCACTAACACTACACTATGAATACAAAATAGTAAACACACCATCACAGGCAATATATACCTTCTACTTACCTACTTACCTATCTGTCTCCTTACTTACCTGCCTACCTACCTACCTGTCTCCTTACTTACCTGCCTACCTACCTACCTATCTACCTATTTACCTGCCTGTCTGTCTCCTTACTTACCTGCCTGCCTACCTACCTGCCTACCTATCTCCCTATTTACCTGCTTATCTACCTATCTACTTACCTGCCTACCTACCTACCTACCTACCTACCTACCTGTCTCCCTATCTCCCTATTTACCTACCTAGCTACCCATCTACCTACCTATCTACCTACTTACCTGCCTACCTACCTACCTACCTACCTACCTACCTACCTACCTACCTACCTACCTACGTGATCATGCGTGAGAGAGTAATAAGTAAAATCTTCCTTTGACGTCATAGGTGAAGATCACTTGATATTAAATGTTAATGATGTCTACTTACCAATCAAAATACTTATTAAGGGGAGTCATTACATATTCATAGGTGATCAGATATCGTAAAGGTGAGGTTAGCATACACCCCCCCCCCCACCCCCCCACACACCCCCACACTCCCCCACACTCCCTTCTCCCATCTCCTCCTCTGTTATCGTTAAAGGGAGATTTTTTTTTTTTTTTTTTTGGTGAATTGGGAGGTCTCTGATTCCACCAAACTATCCAACAAAATAAATCTCCACTATTAGTATCATTCAGGGCATTTGTTTCCTGCATGGCATAGTTTGGAGGTATCAGTTGTAACCCCCCCCCCTCCCCCCTCACCCCAATTTACCAACAAAAGAATCTCCCCATAAAATAATTAACTCAACCTACTCACGTCATTCTTTGTTGCAGACGTTCATTTTGCAATACTATTTTATCGTGACTGTTTGTATATTACTGTTTTTTGCATTACTATTATTTATTACTGTGTATATATTAGTCATTATTGCTTGTATATTACCGTTCGTTGCAGAAGATCATTTTGCAGTACTATTTTTATCATTACTATTTGTATATAACTGTTATTATTGCTTGTATATCTTCGTTTGTTGCAGACGTTCACATTGCATTACTCTTTCTCATTGCTGCGCTAAGCCTGAAAGACCCTGCATGGAGCACGAGGGACAAGGTTCGACAGAGAGGAGGGACAGCAAACACAAAGTTGAAATATACAGAAGGAAAGGAAGGTACACTCGCAATCCAAAATACGTACCCAGACTTGCTTCGAATGGCCTGATCGAGTATTAATTAAGTGAGCTCAAGTAATTATGAAACTGGATAAACGTTGTAATTGGTTCACTAGTATGTCAAATTATTCGAAACTTCAACAAGACCTGGATACAAATTTTGGATTGCGAGTGTACAGTACAGTGTAATGAATCTATATACAGGGAGTGATGGTTGGCAAGCAGAGGAACGAGTGTGTACAGCATGATTATATGAAACACCTGACTTACCTTGATTCCCACGACGCACTCCCTCACTCACTCACTCACTCACTCATGCACTGTTTTACTTTCAGTGTGTCTTGTCCATAATATTCATAATAATAGTAATATAGAATATAATAATAATATTGCACACATCACTCATTATTATATCTCTTAGGTTCAGACATTATACTCCAATTCACACTCGGTGGAAATAAGTAACGTTACACAGATGAAGGAATTGGCATAATTATTTCTCTTCATATGCAAGAATAACAACAACAGGATCCCTTTCATTGCCTCCTCTGTATATATCTATGTGTGTTTCCAGCCTTATTTATATGAGAGATAGACTGCATGGATCCCACTACTGTAAATTGTACCCAAAATATTGTTCTTGCTCTCTCTTATAGTATGTAACAAAGTTTTACACACCTTCGTTTCTGTCTCGCATTAGCATATATAATTATGTTCACTGCGTGTAAATCTTTAAATCAATATGTCAAGGAAGAGTATAATATGTTAACTACGACACTCTTCCAAACAATGACCCATCCATCCACCACAAAATAAAATAATCCCGCTCAATTTTCAGAGGGCGAGCGCCGCCTCCTCGTGACATTTCTTCTTGCTACTCGGGCTAGACCAATCAGGGACCCCCAAGTCAGTGTACCAGTAGGTGACGTCACGGCCAGACCCAACTCGCCTCACACCCCGCTCTTCCCTCTCTCTCTCTCTCTCTCTCTCTCTCTCTCTCTCTTCTCTGTTTCCGTGTGTTCAAATATTTACCGTCAAAAGTTACCTCAGACGTCAAAATCTACAAATGCCTGTTTTATCCTAATGCGCTTTTATCGTTGCTTGTGGATCGTTAATGTCATAGTACATACACAACATCGATCGGTATTTGTAAACACCAACAGTTGTACAGGATATATTAATTCAGGACAGTTTATAATTAGTGTCATCTCTCAGTTAGTACAGTTACACTCCCTCACTCTCTCTCTCTCTCTCTACGCATACACACACAACACACACACACTCTCTCTCTCTCTCTCTACACACGCACACACACACACTCTCTCTCTCTCTCTCTCTCTCTCTCTCTCTCTCTCTCTCTCTCTCTCTCTCTCTCTCCACACACACTCTCTCTCTCCACACACACACTCTCTCTCTCTCTCTCTCTCTCTCTCTCTCTCTCTCTCTCTCTCTCTCTCTCTCTCTCTTTACACACACACACACTCTCCCTCCCCCACCCTCTTCCCCTCCCCCCTCTCTCATTCTCTCTCTTCACATACACCTTCAGAAACACCATGAACCAACCAGCAATACGAAGAATCATAGAAATATTATTGTTTTAGCTCAGGCTAGTACAAAACATATCTAAATGAATATTGAGCACTGGTGACCGAGTTTTTTTTTCTTCTTTCTAACATCTTGGGTGTGGGTATAGAAGAGAGAGAGAGAGAGAGAGAGAGAGAGAGAGAGAGAGAGAGAGAGAGGCAGGGAGGGAGGAAGGGAGAGATAGATAGATAGATAGCCAGAGAGGGTGTTCACCTGTTTATTCTGTGTGACTCATGGGATGTAGACTAGAATATTTTTGGTGTTAACTATAGCTTGGTATTGTATTGTCACGAACGATACGATGACTCCCTACACACACACACACACACACACAACCATCGTCGCCACCATGAACGGATATTCCTTCTTGCATGCGACCGACCCCAAGGTGCACGAATACTGTACTGTTTATTTACCATTTAATCTACGTGTACAAGTCACTGACAACAATAATAATCATCCACGGAGTGACACATGTAAACCTTTGACAGCTTCTCTCTCTCTCTGTTCGTTAGCTAGAAACTTTCCAATATAGTAGGTTATCTGTTGGTTGAACTCGGTGATATTATTTCTAGTGATTCATTATTGTTATTATTATTAATATTTTAATTATTATTACTACTATTATTATTATTATTATTATTATTATTATTATTATTATTATTATTATTATTATTATTTTTATTTTTATTATCATTATTGTTATTATTATTGTTATTATTATTATTATTATTATTATTATTATTATTATTATTATTATTATTACCATATGTACTGTACATGATTATTATTATTATTATTAATTTCACCATATGCTACAGTCAGCCCAAAAAGTCCTGTGCCTTCGTTCTGAACTCCGAAATAATATATTCGAACAGATAAGTCGAATCAGTAAGACTACATCACACACCATCACACACCTCACCTCACCACCACCCAACCCACAATCCACTCCCCTTACTCCACACCCACCCCACACTGACACAATCCCTGAAATAATCCCTGCTGCTCGACTTAGGCTATCTTGTCGAGTATTTACAGAGTTCGAAACAAAGACACTATTTCATTATTATTATTATTATTATTTTGGTTGACTCTGTATGAATGCTATATCTCTTTTTTGCTTCACTGATCTAGTTGCCGATATGATAATTTTTTTTGTTTCACTGCATTATAATCACTAGCTAATCATAATATATAGGTTTCACGTGACAGGAGGCTCTGCGTTGCCATATCAACGTGTGACAGCAGCATCTTCAGAAGGTAGAATTGTGTTTTCACGTGATATGAATGAATGAATGAATGATTAAAAAAATATGATAGACGCCGCAACAACGAGGTCACAGTTATGATATACCACCACATCATCACTTTTTATGAGAGAAAACTGAATTGAGTAGGAAAACCCTAAGGAATATATATGTAGTACGAAGAAGAAGATAGAGAAGAGTGATATTACGTAAACACGAAGGAAATAGTAGGAAAGAGGGACAGTACGCACGAAGGAAACAGAAGGAAAAGAGAGACTGTAAGCCCGAAGGAGATGAAAATAGATAAGAGAGACAGTAAGCAATGAGGAAATAGAAGGAAAAGAGAGACAGTAAGCACGAAGGAAATAGAAGGAAAAGAGGGACAGTAAACACGAAAGAAATAGAAAGAAAAAAGGGACAGTAGACACTAGGGAAACAGAAGGAAAAGAGGGAAAGTAATCACGAAGGAAACAAAGGGAAAAGAGGGACAGTAGTAGAATTGGAAGGGAGTGACACAGGTTGGAAGGGTCGCCCAAACCCTTATAGTATAATACAGCCCACATCACCACGAATAATACCTTCCTTATTGGAAAGAGAGAAAACGAAATTCGTGATACTGGTAATTAGCGGAGTTTAGGGTGAGAACACACACACTTTTGGTACATTGGAGCCCCGTGATTCCTCCAAAATATGCCAGGAAACAGACCAGATGAACAAAACTAATGGTGTCCTGTTGCTTTGAAAATAATTTGGAGGGATCAGTTGCTCCAGATTTCTGTATTACCTCCTTAAGTAACATTTGTAAAGGACCAGTGAGTCGGCAAATACAGGTGGTGAATCCAGGTGTTTACAACGTGGTTTTGAAGGGTAGGGGGCCACATCTGTTTGTTTTGATTGACTCTGTACACTTAATTAAGGAACTCCATGATATAGTCAGAAAATTGGAGATTAGTGAGTCCTTCAAACATTGCCACGAAACACCATCTGTATTGTAGGAACTTGCTTCGTTGTATAGTCTGGAGGAATCAGTAGTCTCCAATTATCATACCCGATCTCAGAGACCTTAATTAAGGGGAAGTTACACAGTGTTGTTGGTAAATTTAAATCAACTGATTTCTCCAAACAATTCCAAGCAACCGGACACCATTATTTTTGTTCATGGGGTTCTGTTTCTTGGCATACTTTGGAGGAATCAAGACGCTCTAATGTACACTCGTGATACATAATTTCTGACCAGAGTGTGAGGAGTAGAAAGCTTCGAATCGCCTGGTATTGTTCATTTCCCCACACAGTACACCTATAGAGGCTGAGTTCGAATGCAGGGTATATGTGTGTGGTGCCTGCAATTCGTCTCTGGTCAGAAATTACGTATCACGGGTGTACAATACCTACCAAAACTGTATCACTCCCCTTAAGGGCTAAAGTCGTGTCCCATAAAAATGACATAAACTAACTCGACGTGTTTTGTTTCACTAATAAAGTTTATATATGGTTTATTTACGTCTACCTATGTTCAAGTGGAAGGCTTACATGTATGCCTATAAATCATTAGAGTCATCCTTCTTTGTATTGTACAGTTGCGGACATTATGAAACAGAAAAAACCTGAAAACGGAGCCCCTCATTCAGCATAGGATAGGATGAGACGTTGTGTGAATGAGGCGACGCGTCCTATTCTTCTGTATGCTTGGTAAAGGGCCCGTCTGAAGTGTGTTTGTTTCATGTGTCCGCAACTGTACACATTTATTGATCTGTTTTATGACACAGTTCCAAGTAACACACAGTGGGATTTACAGATAAAGATTGGTATGGGATGGA
>JAWQEG010008788.1:0-51654 GCA_033782935.1 Petrolisthes cinctipes
ACGTTACTGTTACTACTATAACTACTACTATTATTTCTACTACTACTACTACTACCAGCATACCGCACACTACAGACTATGTTGTGAAAAAAGTAGTAGTAGTAGTTGTTGTTACAGTTATTTTTTTTACGCCATTACCGTACTTCACTTGATAAAAAAAGCAAATAACACACCAAGGGATAAATTTTCACCACCACAACCCAGATCACAGTAAAGGAGGAAAAAAATAAATAAATAAATAAAAAAAAATCTGGAAAGCCAAAAAAGAAGAAGGTATATGGAGAAAAAAATAGAAGTAAGAAACATGGAGGAAAAGAACAGAAAAAAAAACAAGAAAAAAATATAAACAAAATAAAATTATGTAACAAAGTATTTACAACCAAAACAACAATCCACCTAAAAAAAGTAATTTAAACTACCCAAATAACAGTGTGAATAAACTCGAGTATCTAAAATGGTGAAAAAATGAACAGCCTAAAATAAAAAGACGAATGAATCTGTAAAAAAAAAAAAAAAAAAAAAAAATAAGAAGAATAAAAATAAAAAACATGGAAGCGGGGTGATGAGCAGGAAATAATGGTGTCACCGGCTATCGACCTCCGCCAATATTTAAGACCGCCAAATGTCGAACCCTCCCTCCCTCCCTCCCCCGCCCCACCCACACCTGCGAGTGGGAGTGTGCATGGGAGGGAGAGTAGGGTGTGTAGGAGGGAGGAGGGAGGGAGAGTAGGGTGTGTAGGAGGGAGGAGGGAGGGAGAGTAGGGTGTGTAGGAGGGAGGAAGGAGGGAGGGAGGAAGGAGGGAGGGACGGAGGTAGAGAGACAGTGTAGGAGGGAGGAATGAGCAGGTGGAAAGGAGGAGAGAGAGAGAGAACAGGTTGAATGGAGAGTGAAATAGAGGGAGTGAGGGAGGGAAGTATTATAATCTAGGGTACCATATAGGTGAGGGGACAACACCCATCTCCACCCTAACTATCTGTAAGGTTTATAGTAGCCTAATGATACTGGAATAAACCGGTAGCAGGGATAGGCCTATGTGATGATGTGGCACTTAAATTAATGTGATGTGATGTGATGTTAAATTTTATCATACGTTGTGTTAGCATAATGTGATGTGATGTTTAATTTTATATCATACGGTTTGTTATGATAATATGAGCATAATATGATGTGATGTTTAATTTTATATCATACGGTGTGTTATGATAATCTGAGCATAATGTAATGTGATGTTAAATTTTATATCATACTGTTTGTTATAATAATCTGAGCATAATACCATACATCCTCAATTAAAAAGATAAAAATAACTATAGAGTTAGGTTAGTCATGGGGTGGATGTGATTCGAGGGTGTGTGTTTAATGTTGTTGTTCTGTCTGTGTGTGAACGGTGCCCTGGAGATCATATCACTGTATATCGTCTATGATTTCAAATTGTAGTGACGGCAAATCTAAAGATACATTTTTCGGAGGCTGTACCTTGTAGACTAATGTTTTTCATGTAATGTGATATAATTATATGACTGTAATAATCTAAAATGTATCCAGACGATACTTTTCCGGTAAGGAATGTGATGATATATAATGGAGTACTACAGAGTTAAATCAAGTGAATAGACACACACCCACACCATTAAATCCATCTTAATAAACAGACTGAGTTACGATCTGAGCCCACGACAGGCTGACCTTGAACTAAACTAAGTACAGTCACGAGCACTAATAAAATACAGCTTTGGTTGAAACTTCGTACAGTCCAATTCCCCAACGAACACATTCCAATGGAGATCTTATTGTGCATTTATTTACTGTTTATAGGTATTCGAAACACACCTGGATAATTATTAGTGCTCGTGACTGTACATACATGCAGCTTTAATTAAGCACGTAAAAATCGCTTTACTCATGCAGAGGTATAGAGTCCTATTTCCGTCAATGCTACTTCCTCTAAACCAAATATAATGTCGTGATACCATGCTTAATTAACTGCTAATGGGAAGTCGTGATACCATGCTTAATTAACAGCAAACACCCAATCATATCCTATAATTATAAAAACCAGTATATACAATCTTGTGGCTAAAACTTATAGTGGACATCCAGCACTACAAGAAATACGACTCAGCTTAATATACGACATACCCGACACACAAACACGCCCCTTCCCATGCATGCCTCGGTATTTTTAAAGGTCCACTGAAGATATCAACCCTCCCCCTTCCCTTTCAGCCGCTCCAGTTGCCAATTCGCATATCCCGTGAATATTTCAAAGTGGCCATATCTAGAATTCCATTGGATTTCGTGAAGGGAGGGCGCACAAACCTTCATCCATGTACACAAAACATAGATGGATATATCGATGCATCATTCAGGGCCTCTGCAATAATATAAAGTGGTGTAACCTATCAATGGTTCACTATCGACACCACCAGTACTACCATCACATATCATTATTACCACCTACATACATACATCACCAATCCATAACTCCACAACCACCATGCATGTTCCCTCCACCCCAACTCCTCTCTCCATCCCCACCACCATCACCAATCCATCTCTCCACCACCCCCATGCTTCCCTCCACCGCACCTCCTCTCTCCATCCCCACCACCACCATCACCAATCCATCTCTCCACCACCCCCATGCTTGCCTCCACTCCATCTCCTCCCTCCATCCCCCTACCACCTCCACTATCTTCCACTCCCTCCACCCCACCCACCACTACTACCACCATCATCATCGCCTCTCTCCCATCACCTCTATTATTCTGCCTGTCCTCAAATTTGCATAGAGGTGATCATTATATAATTTGATTTTGATGTCCTAATTATAGGTTTATATTACCTCTCTCTCTCTCTATCTCTCTCTCTCTCTCTCTCTACATTTAAGAGGCACAAGTCAGGGTGTCATTAAAGAGAAAGACATTGGTCAACTTCCTCATTCAACCACGCTATTAGAGAGAGAGAGAGAGAGAGAGAGAGAGAGAGAGAGAGAGAGAGAGAGAGACTTGGGGTACAGTACGTGGAGGGAAAGAATAAGGATAGCCAGAGAAGTTTTAGAGAAGTTAAAGGAACGTAATACCAATAATTGATAGGTACGACAGGGACACAAAGATGAGAAATGAAAAGAAAATGAAGGACAATAAATGATACCCAAACCTTCGATCCCTTCAGAGTAAAAACAAGAACACACGAAAATAAGAGTCAGTCCATGCTCTACCAATCAGGGAGAATAATATTATCGGAAAGTGTCAGGTGGTGGAGTCACTTTGGAGAACATCAGTCACATTCTCCATTTTTGTTTTTTGTTTTTTAACCGAGCGATAATGTACCGATTTCCTTCTTTGTAATATCACCTTTGATTCGCGTATACAGTACATTCTCGGGGGATATTTTCAGTCCGGTTGGTATGTAAGTATAAGTTTTTTTTTTTTATAGTGCTGTCACGAACGAAAGCACTAAAGAGGACAACACTACATCAAGTTCAGGTAAGCATGTTGTCAGGAACGATAGCACAAAATATATTATCAATAATTCAAGTTGGTAAGCATGTTGTCAGGAACGATAGATAAATTATGTCAGTGGGTAAGTATGTTATCAGGAACGATGGAGAATAATAATTTCAGTGGGTAAGCATGTTGTCAGAAACGATAGCTATGACAGAATTTTTTTTAGTAGGTTTGTTGTAAGTTGTCAGGAAGGATAGCACAAGAGATAAAATGTTTCATAAGATAAGTAAGTATGTTGCCAGGAACAAGGGCACACGAGGAACAAATTCATTATAGTCAAACCTGTTGTCAGTAAGGAAATCACAGGAGCTTCTACCCGCGGCTGAAAACCTGACTAACCTCATTCCCTTGGGTAATGGACTTTAAAGTGGTATGACTGGCATTACTAAGGCAAAAAGCAATACGAGTTACTGATAGCCTACAGCACTTTACTTTCACCGCATCAGCCAATCAGAACATGACAAATATGTATAAAGCTAATGTCACCTTTTTATATACATACTGTAATTACCTGTATGAGATTATACAGTTAAAGCATCACGTCTCAAACTGTTTAGAGTCTCGTTTCATTAGTTCGAAATATTAGGAGTGGGTAAGAACAATTGAAACCCCGCCTCCCGAAAGCGTTCAAATATAATTAATTATCCTTGTTTGGAGCCTGAAGGTGTGGTCGAAAATACTCGTCAGAAACGTATCATTTTTCGCCCAATATCTGCAAGCTGAATTTCCATAACGCTTAGACGTGTCCGGAAGGGGGTGGGGGTCCTCAATTGGCTTTTACTGTACAGTCACGTTCAATTGCCCTGTCAACACCTTGGAATGAGACGACCTCCATGAATTATGTAAAATTCAGGCTGTTGGTCCATGTAATGTAATATTTGTTCATAAGATTAACTCAATTGGTTCACTTTTTCACCAGAGACTGGACTTTTGTTCGTGACTGTACAATGACCAAATAGTCTACAGGAACGACACGGAATGAATAAACTACTTAGCACAGTTTCAAAGTACTGTATAGCCTAATCTAATCAGTCCTACATAGAATTATAATTATGCCTACCGGTACACTCGTGATACATAATTTCTGACCAGAGTGTGAGGAGCAGAAAGCTTCGAATCGCCTGGTATTGCTCATTTCCCCACCCAGTATACCTATAGGGACTGAGTTTGAATGCAGCTAGGGTATGTGTGCTGCCTGCCGTTCGTCTCTGGTCAGAAATTATGTATCACGAGTGTACATAGCCTAAAACCAATACCGAGTCGAAGGTTAAGAAGAAAAACGAGGCCAATGGATTTTTAAGGTCATAGGCCAAAGGTCAAAGCTAAAATTAGACCCAAGTTGCGAGGGGAAGATCAGCTTTTCGGAGCCTCTTTGCTATATATAGGCCTACCAACCCTACGAGTGTTTCAGGAGACTGGCAATTACATGTGTATGTGTGTGTGTGTAGATGTGTGTGTGTGTGTGTGTGTGTGTGTGTGTATGTAGATGGGTGTGTGTGTGTGTGTGTGTGTGTATGTAGATGGGTGTGTGTGTGTGTTTGTGTGTGTAGATGTGTGTGTGTGTTTGTGTAGATGGGTGTGTGTTTGTGTGTATGTGTATGTGTGTGTGTGTGTGTGTGTGTGTGTGTGTGTGTAGATGTGTGTGTGTGTGTGTGTGTAGATGGGTGTGTGTGTGTGTGTGTTTAACCAGAATATGCTGTTGATGGTATACTACAAAAATGATCAAGACTCGTTTCCTCATTCCTTCCTGAATCCTTAATTAACCCCTCTTTCTAAATAGCCTATATATACCCAAGTAAGTGAATCATTACCGGAATTAGGCTAACAAATAAACTAATAAAAATAAACAAACCACAAACACATCACGAGATTATCTATAACATACCGTGAATAATAATCCTATCAAGAAAGTGATATACGAAAAACTATATATTAATTATTATTCCAGGCTCTACTTATAAGGGCTATATATATATACTGTAACTGTATAATATAGTCTTTATAGATCGTCGGCTACTCATGCTTCTCACTCACTCAAGCCAACGTCACCAATATATTTCTCACCTAAAAAAAAAAAAAAAAAAAAAAAAAAAAACGAAAACCAGACTTTGACGTCACCATTAAAAAAAAAAAAAAAAAAGTTATAGAAAACGAAAAAAAGAAAGGAAAAAAAGAAAATAATAATGTTCCCTCGATGAACTCCTTTCAAAGCAGCAATGGCCTGTGAGGATTTGGCTTCGTAGTTAAAGTGGGATTATGCTATACCTGAGGGGGATGGGAGTGAGGGAGGAGGTGGAGGATTTAAGAAGTGGGATGGTGGTGGGGGGGGGGGGGGGGAGTGTCATCTGTTTGGAACAAATTGAAGGATTAAACTGATTCCTTCAACCGTGTCAGAAAAACAAAACAAAAACAAGTATACAATAACAGGTAAAATAAAACATTAATCAAAGGAGGCCATCTGATTCCTCCAAACTACATATGCATCAGGAAACAGATCAGTATTTTATTTTATTTTTTTGTTTTCTTCTCTTAGGATAGGCTTCGTGTGACCCGTTTCTAGGCATGGTGGTTTGGAGGAATCGATTGCCCTCCATGCATGATTATTTTCGTGGTCGCTGAAGAGAGTTGAGACGAGGTATTTTTTTTTTTATGTTATATGGATTGAGAATATAATAGTATTGAATTATATATACACCTCGCTTTCGCTCTCTTCGATTCGACTCATATTTCTCTCATTCTGTCTTCGCTTCTCTGTATATATTTCTCCCTGTATATATAATGTCTGTTTGTTTGTCTTTTCCTTCCTTCCCATTCATTCTGTCTGTCTGACTTTCTTTCAAACCAATCATTCCAATCCTGTCTCCACCGTCTCTCTTCTCTCTCTCTCTCTCTCTCTCTCTCTCTCTCTCTCTCTCTCTCTCTCTCTCTCTCTCTCTCAGTTAATCCCTTCATTTCAAACTTCCTCTTGTCTCCTTCATTCACTCTTTTCTCCTCAAAGTAAGTAAGTCAGTTAGTCTCTCTCTCTCTCTCTCTCTCTCTCTCTCTCTCTCTCTCTCTCTCTCTCTCTCTCTCTCTCAAACGCCAGGCAGGTCCACTCGAGACATTTTTATTTCTTTTATTTCCTTTTTACTTTTTTTTTTTTTTTTTTTTTTTAGTCGAAGGGTTTAAACAATATTTACACAATTCTTGCCAACACTCTTCATTCATCGGGTGATCCTTCTTCCCTCTTCCTCGGAACCCAGAAAGGGGAGAGGGAGAGTTAAAAGAAGATACACAAGAATGGAAAAGAAACGCTGCAAGAATGGGAGGAAAGAGATAAAGGCAGGAAGAATTGAGAGCTAGAGAGAGAAAAAGGCAGGAATTTTTAAAAGCTGAAGAAAAGGAGAAAGGGAAACAAAGAATGGTGAGAATGTATTAGGAATGACAGGATAAATGTGAGAATGAAGAGGGGAAGAGTGTGAGAATGAAGGGTAAGATAACGGGAGAAAGAGAGGATTAATGAGAAAAACATGATAATAAAAAATATATATAAAGATAACAAGAAAAGCGGTAGAAGGGAAGAAAAACCAGCGAAAATGAATGAGTTGATGCAGAAAGAGGAAAAATAATGAAGAAAAGGTGGTTAAGAAAAAAAATAAAATAAAGAAAAACAGAAAACGCAAATAACAAAGATGACATATTAAGAGCTAAGAACACACACACACACACAACGGGAAAGCTGAAAACAAAGAGAAAATCCCCGTGTAAACAGCTTGGACTCGGCCCGGGGACTGGTGTTAATATTTTAAGTTAAGGACCTAAAAGCCATCAGCAGCTGAAGCCGGCAATTTAAGCCTTCGAGAGAGAGAGAGAGAGAGAGAGAGAGAGAGAGAGAGAGAGAGAGAGAGTAGTTAGAGCTTCAAACGCTCGACTTTAACCCCTCACATTATTCTGCATGTACAGTCACTCGTAATAGTCACGCCCCCCCCCCCCTGAAGAAACACGTATTCGTACCGGTACACTGTTTCCTATTTCAACATGAATACTAGGCCTTAGGCACAACTTCTGTCTGCGACTGTACACATTTGGGAACAATTCTGAAAACTGGGTCAGTCGTAATGCTCATAGGCTAAGCATGTGAAAATTACATACTTTTTAGCGTCATATAAGCATGGTGTGAAAGAGTTAACCCTTTTTTGCCACTCGGAATACAGACTAAGGATATTTTAAAATACTACACAAAACGAGCCAGCCAATGTACAGTCACGTTCAATTGTCCTGTCAACACCTTCGATTGAAACGGCATTGATAAATTATGTGAAACTATAGCCGTTGGTGTCTGTAATATTGGTTCATAAGATTCGCTCAAATGGTTCACACTCATTCACCAGAGACAGGACTTTTGATCGTGACTGTACATGGGATTTGTGTGTCCAAACATTTAACATAGAAGGAATTGAGGTTTTAGAACGGAGCGACGTGACTCTCTAAAAATACAATTCCCTCAAAATGGTAAAGTTTAATTATGGGGCCATGCATGTGTTGTGGGAGTACACTTGATGCAATTGATTCCTCCAAATGAAACTCGGGATTCCTGCAGTGTTATGGTATAGTTTGGAGCAATCAGTTGCCTCCAATTCACCAACAAAATTACCATGCCTCTGGCCCCTTAATCCATTCCACGTCAAGAGAGAGGAAGAGTCAGCCAAGGGGAGTTTTAGCCTCTTAACCACAGCAACACGAGAGGAAGAAACGCGACCCTCGGGAGATGCGGGAAAGGGGGGAAGGGGTCGTTTCAGTAGCCTACCCCCATGGAGGTAGTATATAGCTCCATGCCTACCCCTCTCTCTCTCTCTCTCTCTCTCTCACGAACAAGTCTAGGAATTCATGGAAGAGTGTGTGGAAGAACTGAATGAATGTGAAATCCTTCTTTTCAATCACACTCCTCCAGCCTAGCATCCGATGGCCTGAATTGCCTGATAGTGTACAGAATTTATGCAATATTCATAAATATATATAAAGTTGCTGAACACGCCGTCTCGATGTTATGATTAATAAAATTATAAATATACACATAGGTAGCTACAGTGTTACGGACAGCAGTATTACCCTCCCAAAAATTTCGTGACCCTGATGTGACAAGCCATGAGGTCTGTCGTTATCTGAATTGTGTCTGGAACTCATTTCTGATGAGTGTTGGGAATGAGGTAAAGGTAAACCACGCCCTCATCTTTAACTCATTCGATATGTTGGTGAGCTATGAGATATAACCTACCCTATCATTTACCGTCCATACATTTTCAGTGAGAGTAACACCAAGTTGGCTGATACGCCACTCCTATAATCACAGCTGACCCGTCGCTATAATTGCTGACCCGCATAATTGGCCGGCCAGAGAATAATTGGAAAATGGTGTAATTAATTGTGAGGGGGATTGGCATCGGGTGATGGCAGCCACCAATAGTGATGCAAATCAGGAGGGAAAAATGCATGTATAAAAAGTGGCATTAGTAAGTTATGTTATTGGAATGACTTTTTAGCGATTATACTTTTCAAATTAGTATTTTAATTACACTAAATCCGAGGATATTTAGAAACAATTCCCAAATCACTAATTGCCAAACCACACAACCTGAAGCCCATTGTAAAGGTTACCAGCCTACGGGTGGAGGTGGCAGTGAAAGGGGGTCGTGGTGGGGACGGCACTGTAAGGCACCTCATCCTTTTCTTAAAATATCACCGTAATTGAATTTCATTGTCACATCAGATGATACTACACTGATTAGAGTCTGTACAGCCATATGAGACCCTAATTTAAAAGCAATATTTCCTGTATGAAGATGTTTATTACCCGTAAGAATACCCACTACCCTACGATATTGTATGTGAATAGTAACTAGCCAGGTAAAGATAAATATAAACAATGGGCCTACATGTTTTCTCACTCTGGGACGAACTCGAAACAATGGAACGGGAAGCTAGACCGCTACCACTACACCAACCAGGGGTGTAACCTAAAGAGATGGCTAGGCAATGTGTGGGTAATACCGACATAATAATTAACTAACTACACGCAGGCGACGTTAACTTTGTCCTGATCCAAGAAACCTCAGGCTCCACGTCGTTAACACATCATAAGCTTTTGATTGCCTAAAGCCAATAATGACGTCATGAAGGCCTTGTAGTCAATCACAAGGCGTGTAACAATGTGTGTTTAAACAAACCGCGGGATCACCTGTGTCTCAGTGACTCAATCTCGCTCTACTCGCCTTGTTCATTTCAAACTACAGATGAGTTCAGTTTTGAATTATCTAAAAATTGATTTTGGATGAATCAACACAGCCCACATATAAGGAAAATGTTGAAGAGTTAATATAATAAGAAAATAATGTACAAGCAAGCTTTCCCTCCCCACTTAGTACGATATAGTTCCATGGGGTAAATGGACGTAATGCACCATCTCATGAATGCACCACCAGCCTAGTCTGAATGCACCAACTTTGTAATCTGAATGCACCAACTGCCGAGTCTGAATACACATGGTAAATTAATACAAGCATCATACAACAAGTCTTTATTATTCCTCAATACGATTTTAAAATGCTGCACTGCCCTGTAACACAAATAAAAAGTATACGTTGGTGTCAAGTGGGGTTTTTAATGAACAATGTTGATTATAAAAGTTACTGGTGCACAGTAGGATACTTAATCTTCACAATAGTCTGCTAATTAACTGCATTTCCTCAGGTACTCGGATGTAATAATGTCGTGGTTTTCATAATCTGTCCACAGTTGCTTAAGCTTTTGCTGCTTAGATTGGGTTTTCTTACTCTGGATCCTACATATTTTCTTGTGTGATAAGCCTTACTGGTAGAGAGAGCAACTTTGCTCGTCATAAAGTGTATTTATTAATGGGTAGAGGTTCATCCTTTTAGTGGGGGAGTTGTGATTTAGACGATGGTGCCAACCCTCAACTTCATTATTCGTCCTCACTACTATCTTGTATGTTGACCAGGTAGAAGGTGGACGTGATGCGCTGGTTATACACGTCTTTTCGAGGTATAATTGAGTTTATGGAGCTTCTGTGCTTGAGCAGTCTGAACCTGAGGGCATCTGTCTTTCAGCTATCACATTGCATGGCTTCCTGGCGTAGTCTTACGTCTCCTTCACACACTACACATGGAAAGTGAATCCAGTCCTTAGGTCTTACGGTATCCATTATCAATGGCTTGAAGGCTTGGAGTTGTCTTCTCTGTACTCCCAGAATTGTCACTGACTGAAGGCATTGTGTTGATACTTTATATATATATATATATATATATCTTTCGACACTGGACATAGGCTTCATCAAGCCCGTTACCGTGGCCCAGGTCAACTGCTACTCACACACACACACACGTCACGACTTCCGAACTGGTACCCAGCCACAGAGGGAGGGAAGTGAGGGTAATTCCCAAATACTGCAGCTGTTATGGTACCAGAGAGGGTGTTTTACGACGTTCGGTAGCCTTATAGTTAGTGCCTCAAACTCAAATCGGAAGAGTAAATATTCTCAGGCCCTCACCGACCTCCAGGTTACGAGTCCAGAACACTAACCACTCGGCCACCTACCCTACTGTCGAAAGTTCTCCTAAACTACTGATAAACACACTATAAACCATTAAACAGGCAGTTAGGCCTATTGTGTTAGTTGAGACTGTGGTAACAAGCTGTTCTGTATAAACTGTTCCTAAACTATTAGTAAACAAGTAGTTATAGGAGCTAAAATGTAAAATATCAACTGGCCTTAGGTCGGTGCATTGGGACCATAAAGGATGGTGCATTACAACCAGGCATGTGGTACATTGGAACCTTATACGTGGTGCATTCAGACCAAGGGTTGGTGCATTCAGGCAGTGGTACATTCAGACCATAATTCCTTCCATGGTTCATATACGTCTGTGTGTCGCAGACAATTACATTCACATTAACAATATTATGATACAATATGACCCACAGTGTCTTTACTAAGGTAAATTAAGTGTAAGCATATAATTCGTGAAATTTTTGCTTATGTTGGAGAAATAGAACTATAAATGAAAGTGAAATGGTAACAACCTCATGCAAGAACCATTTTGGTGATCACTCAGGTAGGAGGTGTGAGACGGATGTACTGACTGACTTGCAGTACCATTTAAAATGTTTCGTAACCTGCTTTTCCAGTTTTTAATGATACTTTGTTTACTTCTTGCCATCTTTAAATGTATATTGACATCAATGAGAAACATTCACTAAATACGATGATATCCGAGCCCATATGGTATTCATCGTTAACTATATATACTACCACCTCTTACAACACCTCAGGTGTTGTTAGTAGCGATGTCGCTAGCACACCCTTGACGTAACCATTTTGCTTCTTGGATCGAGTCGCTAGTGGCCAACGTCGCTAACGCGGTTTACCGACGTAGTAAAGTTCTTTGGATCCGGCCCCAGGGGAGTATCTTCCACCTGAACTGTACCGGTACCGAGAATTCTGTCCGCGACTGAACAGTATATACTCATGTTGCAAAATTACCGAGGTTACCGTAATTATAAAATACATAATCAGACAAGGTGATGACACATTTGAATTCAACATGCTACTGCAGTGACTGCATCAATTAGGCCTATAGACCTTTCAGTTTTACACGAAATGCTACCAGTACATTCATTCACCTCAGGTTACGTCATGGCCAGGGAGAGAATATATTAAGCTGGAACGTCCTGCAAAGAAAAAAAACGGTCGGCAGCCTAGAAAGGGGGCCTGACCGCGCCAAGATTTATGAGTAGGCGAGGAGTGTGGTGGTATGTATACAACAACACCATGTAATTTTACCCCAATTACTGGGTTATTAAGTACAGACAGATGTGTGGAAATGCTATAGCGGGCGAGGGCCAGAGAGGAAAAGTACAGTTCCAGAGCAAAGACACAGGAGAGAACACAAGTATTACCTGCTTTTTTCGAACTCATTTTGGGCAGCATGATTATTCCACAAAATACACTGAGGAAGTCCGTTTCGCGAAATGGTTGAGAGGAATCAGTGGCATCCAATTCATCCACAACATACGACTCTCTAATTATGAACCCTAGCTGATAATGGCAACCAGATTCCATATAGACAAGTACATAAATTCCCTCTACAGCCCACCCCCCCAACTGGAAAGGTATTCGCCAGTTCCAGTAGGCCTACCTAATAATGAAGCTATCATACTATTTCCTATTTTCTCATTTTTATCGTCCACCGTTCTTTCGTTTGATTTGCTCCGGTCAGATTCGCGAGCATCCTTGGAATTGATGAAAAAGTTGGAGAAAGTATATCTTCGATTCGCTAGAGGACTGATGAAAATGTACCAGTACCTGTGATATTTGCTGTATCTGTCTATGCCAGTAAAACTTTGGTTCCACCCAATTTTCCCTGAACTCGGAGAATGAATTAGGCCTAATCTTACCTGCGACTGTGTTTACAATTTCATGTACAGTACTTGACCACCGTACAATCATATACAGAAATGCAGTTACAAGTATTTTTCAAAGTTAAATAATAAACAACGTTAGTTCTTGAAGGGCAAGAGGACGGAATGACATTGAATGGAATTCCACCGTGCTACGCCAGTCACCACACCTACAGTATACTGTTACAAGCATTACACTTCCCTACAAGGTTTGGTTCAGTACGCTCCAAAGAATGCTGTCATGTGTACGAGTACATTTGGTACAATTGTGTTCATAATTAACTAACGTAAATATGCAAAGGCGTGAAGTTGACACGTCGTGCACCATAAAGTAATTGTGTACAAATACGCCTTCATAAGTTTTCGTACAAGACACTCAAGTACGGTATCAAACTGTACAATAACGTAATGGTGTTCATACATATGAAAGATGTAATGTACAGTTTGTGTACACGTAGGCCTACATTATGTAACTTCAGATGTAACCCACCCACAATCCATAACGTAATAAAGATGTGTGGAAGAACACATCACACATGCAAACACATAAACAACCACAGAGGGAGAACACACACAACTGTACAAAGCGTGCGGTGAGTGTACCTGTACTACACGCTACATGTACTGTACCGTACTCGAAGTAGTAGAAAAGAAGAGCGATCTTACTTACCTGAACACACACACACGTGGGTCGACACAAGCAGAACTAGCAAAATGTTAGGGTAATCCAGGATAAACAAAACAATTATCACACCACAGAGACACTTACACATACACTACACTAAGCACCTGAGTTGGGATATGTATGGTTAACACTGTCGCGGGTATACGATAAAATGTCGATGTAAACAGAAAGGCTGGGTTGCGAATCGGAGCAACGCACGTCCCCTCCCCACGAACACCAACATCGCACTGAGTCCACTGACGGCCAGATGAGTGAACTACGATGATGCCAGTGTTTGGGATGTTCCAGGTTGCCGGGCCGCGTTTTCCAGATGCTATAAATCCCAAATGTAGCAAATATCTAAATGTCCTTGTTTTCCATCAAAATCGTAAGTCAAATATTGTTACGGAGCTTGTGGTGGTTAGATACAGGAATCATGTCCCCAGGGAGTTATTTCAGAGCCAAAAATATGATCGTACGGCCGCCACCATCAACTTTCCAGCGTAAGCCTCCATTTGCAGTACAACATTTTGCGCAGTATCCATTGATTGTCCAGCGACTCCCAGATATATATTGTTGTCGGGGGAAATCTACGCCGACACCTCATGGCACTGCGACCTTCCTAATCCGGGTTAAGCCATCAGCTTCCCTTCAAGCGAGATCAAAAGGCGTGGTCTTGGGACTGAGATTGCTCGAGGCGGGAGGCGTGTAGAGCGTTACGGTACCGGGAACGGTTCGGCTCCAGTCCAACAGGTTGTAATTTGCTGCAACCACACCCCATCTCCTGGCGCATTTCCACGATAAGTTAATAATGAAGGAGGGAATCCATTAACAATAAGCCTTGTCAGTCTAATGTAAGCTTCCTTTGTATGGCATAATGTAACCACAAACAATAGGCCTACTTGTACTGCAGATTATCTTCCAAAACTTCTCAATAACTATCGCATGTTCATTAGCATTACAAGCTTCAGAACTGAGCGAGTAGTAACGATCGAATATCACAGTAAACGTGAACTTAGCGTTGTTACATAAAACCAAGCATAAAACAGCAGGAGCAGAATATTTCACTGGGGGAAATATGCTTCTTTAATTTTTTTTTTTTTTTTTTTTTTGATCCTTAGATATTCCAATATCCCAAGTCATCCAAGTATCAAACTCAGCAAGTAACTCGTGCAAAACAAGGAGACCTGTAACTGTAAGGGACTTCATTGCCCCCATTTCAAAGAGCTTGTCAACTTTGAAACATAATTGCGCGCGCGGGGCACAAACACATAGCATTCACAAACAACACTGGGTATGAAAACGGGGAAAAAACTTGATATTTACAGGGCCATAGAATAATATAGAAATTCTTAAAGACAATCAGTCCAGCATACACTTTTCAAAAATGGCATCCCTCCTTCCACCAACTATGTTCATGTACTCAACCCAGACCGAATCATGCCAAGCAAGAAAACAAAGGCAAACAGCTGATTCACCCATTGAGTTTAAGGACGTGGCTGTGGCTACAACTACTGAGTCACCCTAATGTTTCCAATGCAGACAGACTCAAGAGAATAGTAGGCGAGTCACAAAACTTGGTCTCCTAGAAGCAGGGAGTAAAATTTCCCTTTGAGATGGGCAAGTGACCTGTACAAATACTTTATCGTTACTGTTATAAAAATACAGTAAAACCCCCAAATTAAAAGTGAAATACCAGGACACGAATTTTACGACAAACGTAGAAAAGTTCTGACAATACCATTATTGGTGATCACCCCTTCAAAAATTGCGCTACTAAAACTAGAGCCAATAAGGGCCAGTGTGGTTAATGTCTGTTACATGCCGCCAGAATTAAGACTGTTAAATAAAAATAAAAATAGATATTATAGTGGATAACGATACAGTATATTTTATTTCTTGCAAGTTGTGGTGTATAATAAATAATTTAACGAATTTAATTATATGTTTATTATCAAAGGGTACCATTAGCCTTATAGTAATAGGGTAATCGATAATCTTAAGACTATACCTCATTTCATAAGATAACTATTTGGCTATATATAATATATATATATATATATATATCATAATGGCACATAGGCCTATGCATTTGACATTTCATAGTTAGTATGTAATATTTCGAGCTCAGTTAGGGGCTGCTTATGGGACAGATGTCCCTCTCTGCCCTTCTACCTATATAGCTATGCCACTGAACCCACGGACACAAGGGAGATTTTAACCACACAAAGAGTGTTGGTACAGGTTGTAGACCAATGAAGCTACCATCCTGTGGTTAGGAGAGAGGATATCACAACGGAAATAGTCAAAGTCTGGTACAGAATGGGGTTTAGGGGTTCCAGAGGCTCAATCATGCCAGCAAATCTACTTGCTCATTGCTAGGATCCCGAAATAGCCTGAAATTTGTTCATCAAGGTCAAAATGGAGGCTGGCTTTACCACTACAGACTGAAAAATAACCATGACCTTAGCTTAATTTTTTTCTACTTATTATTTAAATCCAAACTTTTAGTAATACAGCATTTAATATATCAATAAACTTTTCAGTAATACTATGGTTTACATCTCAATTAATTCCTTTTTCATGGCTAGAGCAATACCCATGAAGTTACCTATATTTAATTGCCTATCATGATACAACAATGTACCTGTGAATCAGGTACGTGAATGGTCAAGAATAATTTGATCAAAATCATATCATCCCTATTCATCTGCTGTGACTGGATTGGTCAGCAATATTGTGTGTCTGGCATGACATGTCAACTAGTGGACCACAATACACACATCACAGTAGCAGACAGGCAACAACCATAAGGAGGTTCAATATACATATTTACTGAGGTCAAATGTTTCCAATCACTGTACTGCAACTTTTTCACCTTCATATGTGTGAGAGTTACGAGGACATTGTCACTAAGCCTGAGTGGTCAGCACTGCTGACTATGAGACTGTTGCCTTATCCTGTCTGGAGTTTGAATCCCAGCAGGAGCAGCCATCAAGGCTGAATGGTAAAATGAGTACCTAGGGTAACATCTTGGGAAGGCAACTGAAGTAACCTGATGATGCAGTGCCTGCATACTCCAGGATAATGATTAACTACTGTAAAATACAGCACAGGGTAAAAGGCAAAAGTGATGGAGATGAGCATCACAATGATGTGCCATAATGCACAGGCCAACCCAATCCCAAATATTTTATAAGGACACATGATGACCAGATATGAAGAAACTCCTTTCTAGACATTACCAGCTGCGAAACTTTGGTATATTATAATCAGCAAATGAAAAAAAAAATATATATATGAATCACATGGAAATTTTGCATGCATAAATATTATCAGAGATTATTCTACAATTAATCTTACAGTACTTGCCATACTTCTAATTCTACAGGTTCTACAAGTACTTCATATCGACAAGTAACTACTTTACTTACAAGAATTGTACAGTTGACAGCAAAAATTTATCTCAAGCAAACCTGTAGGACTCAAGTGATCTGGTAACATTGTGAAGAGGTCAAACACATGCAGTACATTGTAAGCTATTCACCGGTTTCCAAATTGAGAGTTACTGTAATACACAAATACAGTAGCGGTACACTAAATGCATCCTGTATATCTACTTTAAATGTATGACTGGGACAAATTTTTGCAATCAAGTGTACAGGGATTGTAGGAAAAGTGTGAATATTGAAGTGCAGAATAACTCTGATTTCCTGTGGAAAACTTACTGGCTCAATTTAGTGCACTAAGCCACTAACACATTGTACTGTACTGTATTGTAAAACTGGAAGACTTGCTAACTGCCAATACTTAAACTAAAGGACTTTCTAACATTCCTCCCTCAATATTCAGTCCAATATTAAAGAACAGTTTGTAAGACAGAGCTCAAGATGAATACAACAGTTCTTGATTACCCAGGAACACTTAATTTTCCTTTTAGCTGCTCTGTTAAATAATAAAAAACAATTACTTCCAAAATGACTGTAATCTAACATAATAAAGTTGAGAGAAGACATAATATGCCTTAATGTGGATGCTCATGATAACTGCAGACATTATTATGGCTTATTCACATTCAGAACTTAGTGGTAGGGGTACATAGTTGTGCCCATGGAGGTCCACTACAACCCTCACACACACTTTATGCATTTACAACACCTCAACCACTTTTATCGTAAACTATCTTTCCACTCACTCCACCCCAAAAAACACTCACTACCACCTCAAACACTCTTCACTTTTTCAACTACACTTCACACATTACATTACTCTGCAATACCTCACACTCTCCACTTCAGATCCCAACACTTTCTCATCCTACACCCCATGACACTCCATGCCATAAATACTATAGAATCTGGCTCACACACACACACACACACCACTCTACACCTTCTATCTTTTACAAACTTCACGTTTCCATCCCTTTCAGGATCTCTAATCCTTCAAATCTTCATACAGTACACTCTACATCTCCCATCTTTCTAGCACAAATTTCTAACTTGAAATATACTCTCTTTCCTACCTCAAACATTCCATACCTTATTCCTTTCTACCCTTGATTTCCATATTAGTTCTTTCCTTTGGCAGCCAGAATCTGGTCGACAGCTTCTGCCAAGTTGTCGACCACACAGTCTGGGGTGATAGTGGGATGTGGGAGGAGGGAAGAGGTGAACTTGCCCGTCCTCACCAGCACTCCCCTCATCCCACATTTCTGGGCTCCCTCCACGTCCGAGCTTATGTCATCACCCACCATCACCGCCTGCAACGGAGATGCTTGGTTAGATTATTCTAGCAAATAAGATCAAAGGTTAGGATAATGATTCTAAGACCAAGTAAGAAAAAAGTGCAACTGACACCGAGTAAAATTATGAGAATGATACTGTAACTGGATAAAATGAGAATGACACTGATATTTTGGAAAATCATAAAGTGAGATTGAGATCCCTCCCCAGTTCAGGGACCAATTCATTTCACCAAAAACTAAATTATGGAATAGTGCATTTAAGGGAATGGTTTACCGAGATATTGGTGATATATTTCCATAGCATTTCTAATAGTTTTTATGACAATATTGAGAAAGATACAAAAGTATGGCCTTACCTCTTTTGCCTGGACCCCCATATCTGCCAGGGCCTGGTTAAAGAAAGCAGGGGATGGCTTTCCCACTACTTCACTCTCCACACCACAAGCAAACTCCAGCGCTTTGGCATAAACGCCCACATCCAGTTGCAGCTGCTGATTGTGCTTGTAGTACCGCCTGTGGGACAGTAGGAGATACACTTATGGTGTTGCAATGAATGACTAACTGACAGGGTAAAATAAACCACCAATGGTAACAAAATAGTTAGGGTCATTTAAAAATAATAGACACAACAGATAATAGACACAACAGATAAAAAACAAACCTTGATTGAAAAACAAATAGGTGCAGTATGAGCTTAAAGTGACTTACCTGGGACTGAATATGTTATAATTAGTATCAAAGTTACAACATATGTATATTTATGTAATGATGCAATGAAAATTCAAGTTGAGCGATAAGAGATCCAACACTACTACAGTAAACCCTCGCTAACTTGGATCAATTGGAGGGGAGACCCTTGTTGAGTTACCTGAAGATCCAAGATATCCGAGGGCTTAAATTTGATGCATACGACTGGCCGCATGCACACCCGCCCTCAAAACAACATGTGCTTTCACTCGTATCTCTGGTTCCCATACACAGTTGCAGACACACAAAAACATGACAATCTCACAAAATAAGGATATAATACTACAGAAATATATCTAATAACGTATATTAATATGAAATAAGGTACTGAGGTGTGGTGTGGTGGAAGGTGAGGAAGTGTGGAAATCAGAGCTGGTATCGGTCAGTTTGTCGGTCACAGCGTACTTATTGCCACACGGGCACATTATTCCGCGTTTTTTTATATATTTTTATGCTTACTTCTCGTACAGTAATCTCCTTTCAATGGTGTTGAAGAGAAAATATTCAAGTGATATTCGTAGCGATGAATAGAAAAGACAGATCATCACATTTCGTGCAAAAATCTATATTGTTAAGAAAAAGGAGAATAGCCGGCAATAATTGGCCATGCTTTAGGGTTGATCCAAACAACTATAGCCACCATAGTTATAGACAAAGATCGCATAGCGCATCTTCTCTCACGTTAAAGATACATCTATGCAGTCAATTATAATAACCGAGCAAAGATCAAGTTTGTTAATGGATTATGGAACACTACGTGTAATCTCCGTGGTGATACTGTCATGATCGATGCATATGTGGCTCCATGGTTCACTTGGCAGTGATGCAGCCAATTATATATCAATACATCTATCTATCTATCTATAGCTCCGACGCCTCGTTCCCTACGGGAACTCCCGCCAAGGGGGTGGCGACGGCAGAAGAGTCTCCAGTTTTCCCTGTTCCCGCACACCCTCCTCACTTGCTCCATCCCCCCTCCCCCCCTCGCACTTCTCTCTCTCACATACTCTTCCACTCTTTCTGCCATCAGTACATCACCATTTTTCAGGCAATAAAGTTAATTAATTCAAAACATTGAGTTTCTTATACATACCTGTTATGGTAAAAGCATAACTATATATATGGGAAATTGACATAGGGTATAAATGTATGGTATAGAGATGATAATTCAAGTTTTGTACAAAATTAACTTGAGTCACTTCTCAGGGAATGGGCCTTTGTGACGATGCAACCGGAAAATCTCTGCATAAGTCGGATATACATCCGACTTATGCGGAGTGTCCGAGACACTGACATCGTCAGTTATCCAATATCCGAATTAGTGAGGGTTCACTGTAGAGAGGTTAATTTATGTTGCAACAACAGTAGGCGATCAAGTTGAATGTTTACTTTAATGTTGATTTTTTTTTTTTTTCGACACTGGACATAAGCTTCAAGCCCGTTACCGTGGTCCAGGTCAACTGCTACCCACACACACACGTCACGACTTCCAAACTGGCACCCAGCCACAGAGGGAGGGAAGTGAGGGTAATTCCCAAACACTGCAGCTGTTATGATACCAGCAAGGGTGTTTTCCGACGTTCGGTGGCCTTATACTGTAGTTAGTGCCTGAAACTCGATTTGGAAGAATACATATTCTCAGCCCTTCACCTGAGAGGATTCGATCTCCCGACCTATAGGTTACGAGTTCAGAACACTAACCACTCAGCCACCTCCCCTGCTAATATTGATGATGACAACAATAATGAAAATAATCAGCTAACCCATAACCAAGTGTGATAAGTCTGGGGCGTGGCATGACCATGAGAGCTCTGAAGGCACTATTGAGATTGGCATAGGAGAAGTTGTCCTCTGCATCCCCCAACACCACACAGCTAGCAGGGCTCCCTTTCTCTCCCACCCTCAGCTCTCCCTCAACCTGGGGATGTACAGAGATAAATAGATTCTGCTTAAGTACAGAAATTTTGTACAGTAATTCTATGAAGAAGGAATGTGGTTACCCCTATACCCATAATTGATGACTGCCTTACTAGTGACAATAAGTAGTGCCAACAGCTTCTGGCAGGGAGTCAGCTCACCTAGCAACTGGTGACCTCCTTGTAAAAAATTTCACTAATTTATGCCAAGTTATTGCTCTATTATACTGCTGTGGCTTTCCTGAGAGAGATATTACAAACACATTGATAAAAAAAAAAATTTAATCACCAGCAGGCTCTAATTTACACATAATTTTGGGATTGGCTCCGTAGGGTTCTGATATATACAAATCCATATCAATATTCACATGTCCACAGTTGTATGTAATTCATTTAACCCAACCAAGAATTATACATTATAGCCCAAGCCAAGCAAAGATACTTACTTACCTTAGGATGAACAAGGAGGTGAGGGACCAGCTGTTCCTGGTGTAGCAGCTTGACAACAGCAGGTATGGGGCTGAACAATTCTCGTTCCTCCAACTGGTATCCAAAGCTTCGCAACTTGTCTAACAACACTTTTGTTGGTGTGGTGGTTTCATTCGTCACTAGGCGGAAGGGCATCCCACTCTCTCGTAGTCTGTGGAAGGGTTGGTGGTAGTTTTAGGGCCATGTATTATAAAAGGACCTAATTCAAGGTTGTGACCAGTGGGATACTTTAGAAATGGTTACTCTTTTGATTTGCAAAGCTATAATAGTGATGGTGATGTAACTATACAGGTAGTTGTGGTCAACCTACAGGAGGAGTAACAGCCAAAAAAAGCTGAGAGGAAATATGCTGGCTGTGTGAGGTGCATTTTGAAAGACTGTATATTGTTTGTTTACAGTATGTGTGAAGTGTATCTGCATACATTGTATCATGAGAATAACTCAAGTTCTCAACAGGGTTTCAAATATGCAAAATATATACTGTACATGTAAAGACGTACGACTTTCACTCTCATTTCAATTTCTGCCACCTCGTGCAACTGGATGTGAACAGTCTAAGGAAGATATCCACTTACGTGACAATGCAATTACTAATAGGCCATGGAGGGCTTTTCATGAGTGAGTGAATAGTGCAAGGTACAGGGTATGAACATGGTAACCCAGTCTCCTGCAGTCTACTTTGTGACTGTTATTGTGGTATGAAGAAGTAGGATGAGTCTCTCACCCTCCTGTACTCTGTGACACTGGTAGATGTATTAACAGTTATTAAAGTAGATAAAGTTGTTAAGGTTGTAGCTGTAATAAGGCAAGAGAAGGGAAGGTGTTAAATTAAGTGAGGGAGAAAAAATTGTTGTAGAGGTGGGACAAAGGAGAAGGACAGTGATGTTATGTGTCCCCTTACCTGTTGACTGCTTTAACACTGCCTGGGATGACTGTACCATGCTCTGCACTGGACTCATATAAGACACCCGTGATGTCTAAGAGGACACCTCGGATTGGAGAGCGAAGCCATTCACCCATCCTCCCTCCTTTTCTTGTTGGCTCTGTTAACAAAAAACCAACATCAGCTATGTCACTCTCCCCAACAAAGCCAATTATATTGGTATTTATAGGCATAGCAAGAAATAAAGCTAATACAGTACAGGAACACACCATAATTTGAAATTATTTTACAATGCCTTATCTTTAATATCCTCCCCACCCTGCGCGGAAACTTTGTATCATGAAAATGTAATATCAGACCTTTTATATCAAGTGAAATTTTAGAAATGTTTTTGGACACTCTAACTAAACACTATGCAGATGAGGACAACGAGCGGGCTCATAGCCTTTAGTCCTCATCTTAAAAAAAAAAAAAAAAAAAAAAAAAAAAAAAAAAAGTAGCCTCCTTTTCTACACATCATAATAATAGAATGTCACCAAAACCAACGCACAGACTTAACCTTACATGGACATGCAACATAATCATTTATTAAGGGGAGTCATATACCTTTGGTACATTGGGGGCTACTGATTCCGCCTTAATATGCTATGAAACAGCCCAGATTAACAAAATATAATGGTGTCCTGTTGCTGGGAATAGTTTGGAGGAATCAAATGCTCCAAAATTGCAAAAAAAAAAACACTACTGTACTACACTCCCTTAAGGAACCTGTGATCGTGTATGAAAATTGGGTATTTATCTAAACTATTGCTGTTTTGTAGCAGTGTTGCCAGATCCGGCTAGGTCCCAGTATTTTGCCCCGGTCTGGTTCTGGTACTTTTTCACGGTTATTTCCTGGTAGTTTGCCCAGGTTAGGTCCCGGAAATCTGCTGCGGTCTAGGTTAGGTTAGGTAGGGTCAGACTAATTTTTAAATGCCCCATTTGAATGGGGCATTTCCGAAGAAAATGCCATACAAGAAAAGTGGGTACCGAAAAGTGTCTTAGAATGGTATATTTTAGTGGGTAAAGAAGGTAAAAGAATCATATTACCAACCGGCAATAGAGTAGATATCTACCATAAATTGGAAGTAAAGGAGTCCTTCAATTATTGCCACGAAACACCACCTATTTGAAAGGAGCTTGTTTCGTGGCACAGTCAGGAGGAATCAGAAGGCTAAGGCTCTAAATTTCATACACGATCACAAGGTCCCTTAATTAAAGTGGTACCGGTAACGTAACGTAGAGTAACAGCCATACCAATACATACCACAGTGTAATGTTACAGGGGAGGGACCCAAGGACAAGGTAGCTATAAGTATGTACAGTACTGGCAACAATATTCAACTTATTTTTGCTCCACTCTCGTTATAACTTCACAAAGTGGAGATATAATAGCCAACACACGGGTGACAGCAAACACCACCCAGAATAATAGAATTGCCATGAATCGTACTATTCCTTAAAAACCATAACAAATTGAATCACGTATCAGTATCACCGTGTTCAGTTGACTTGTTAACAATTTGCAATTGCAAAATTGATGTTCAGTAACTTCAGTTGATGGGTGAGGGATATTGCCTTACCAACGGCACTCCTATTGTTGTCTCGTTAATATGTTAGTATTATAATTTAATACTGATACTGTGCTCATGTGCGTCTGTTATTTTCTATATTTTCCTTTCCTTTATTTTATGTTAATCCTTGTGTTTTCCTTTCTTTTTCTTTTTTATCCAAATTTGAAATAGGTAGTCTTTTGTTACACATATTTTTTTTCATTAATTAAGTACAGAAATTTTGTACAGTAATTCTATGAAGAAGGAATGTGGTTACCCCTATACCCATAATTGATGACTGCCTTACTAGTGACAATAAAGCCCGTGTCACACGAGAGATATTTTCTGGCATCTTTTGGTATTTTGCTACCAAATGATGCCCGTACTGGTGGCAAAAAGTGCGCGTGTAGTCACACGGTGGATTCGTCTACCAGCATCTTCCACTGGCGTCTACCCGCAAACCAAAACAATCACTGAGTCACTTGGTAGACCATTCATTGCAATACTTCCACAATAATGACCTCTCTTTTTATAAAACCTGTGTAACAATTCATGTGGTCAACCTGGCATATAATCTGAGCAGTGAGAATAATAATAAGGAAGAATTCTCTTGCGACCGGGCTCCTAACTTTAGCGACGTGTGATTGGCTGTCCAAACTTCTCATATCTCAGATGTTTTGATCTAGTATGCCTTAAATAAATTATCTGACACGTTATTATGTTTTTAATGTAACAAATATTATTATATAATAGCCAAATGACAAGCAAAATCTGTTTGCTACCAAAAGATGCCAGTACTGGCGGCAAGAAGACGATCATGCGCGTCTTCCCGTTTGCTACCAAAATACCAAAAGATGCCAGAAAAAGTGTCCGTGTGACATGGGCTTAAGTAGTGCCAACAGCTTCTGGCAGGGAGTCAGCTCACCAAGCAACTGGTGACCTCCTTGTAAAAAATTTCACTAATTTATACCAAGTTATTGCTCTATTATACTGCTGTGGCTTTCCTGAGAGAGAAAAATCTCTCAACAACTGTCCGCTTACAATACTTATATCATACCCTATGAAAAACAGTATATAATCCTCACTCCAATACATATGAATATGTACTGTACTTCTCAAAAACATCATTAAAATAATGTGCTGTACAATCTGACACACCGGACGATGTTATTAGATCTCAAGACTAGCTATAGCTTTAATTATCATGACATAATCAAGCAGCTTAACATAAACCAACAGACCACGGTCTGTTACTGTTTGCCCCTCCTATCAGTAGGCTACCACCACCCCATCTCTCCTAAAACATCTGGTTATTTGATATGGATAGTGCAAAATTAAATATACTATAATGGTAAAATAGCTTTATTTATCAATATTACTACAATCTTTAATTTAACAATAGAGTAAGATCACTATAATCATACTCATACACACATCACAGCTTGCAAACCAACATCCTAGTGCAGAGAGATAATTATGAGAGTACTGTACTGTACTGTACTGTACAGCTCTAATACTAGTAGTAGGGAGGATGTTGTACAACAGTAGTTTGCCAAATGATTGATCACCTATAGAAATAAAAATTATTTACGCCATTGCCAACAATAAGTTTCAGACTTCTGACTTATGGAGGTTAATTCCCAAACCCTATTCCTTCTACTGTACTTTTCATCTGGAGATCATTTAAAGTTTGTCAGTGGTGAGCTTCTGTAATGAAGTGCAATACTCAGAACCACAGGAAAAAGCTGAAGGGAGACTGCACATACTTTAATACAATCCACTCCTCTCTCCAACCAGAGCTGAACATTCTTAATAACCACTAAATTCTTTGTGTAATGTGTTTTAAGCTCCAATCAGATCAGTACAGTATGCCCCTCTGCTTCAGAGTGCCTCACACTAATTCCTTGCATACACTAAATTTTTCAATCACTCCTCTCATTCATACAAATGCTTGGAAATATGCAGGCTTTACAATAATAATAAAAGGTGGCTAGATGGAAACAGGTCTCTCTTAATTTATATCTGGCCCAAAACACCAAACTATCTTTTACCAAATGACATTTTCTGCAGCAGGAAGACCTCCTACCCTTGCATCCCATCCCACTCTCCCTGCATTGAATATAGCTGAGTATGAGTGAAAAACAAAGGTCATCTGAGGATGTCCTGACCAAAATATCTACAGTAGTTCCCTACTGCCAAATGACATTCACAATTCATCAGAAAACAACCTTTCCCTGCATCTCAATCTCCCTCTATAAATTATTTATCGTAAACATGTCAGTTTCATATGTAAATAATTTTGCATTTTGTGCTTTGCTGCATTGTTCCTGTGGTACTTCATGTTTAATTACGGTAAACTCTCTCTCAATGAAACATATCAGTGTGAAAATGAGAGACAACTTGTTATATTCACATGAAACAGTGAATTATCCAAAGATATTGGCCAAGGGGATGGGGATGGTGATCGTTGGAAACTGGTATGGGACACTGATTTCATCAAGTTTTGGTTTTTACTACAAAAAATTAAGGTCACCCATGTACTGTATAGTTTACCGAAGAAGTTCACGAGACCCCGACAAATGTGGGGTACAGGAAGTGGTCTGGTAATATACATGGTACAATACACCATACATGTTGCCCAGTGAACAAGGAGCCCCTACGGTACACTATAGGCTCACATACACTCCTTATGGAGGGTACATTACTCCTCTATTTTTACTGTAGCAAGCTTACGTAAACAGTATCTCATACTATGCTGTGTTACCAGATCTCCACCTTATCTTACACCCATCAACACTCTCAGACCATCTGCAGACTTATTTGGCAGGCTCTACAAGAAACTAATAAAATAGAGGGGTGGACGGGCTCTATTATTCAAGGTATGTTTGGCCAAAAGCATCCTTGCGTTTCTTGGTGGTGTTCATGAACCAGGGTGTGGCAGTGACTGGGTATGGAGTGAGGGGGAGGTCATAATGCATGGCCAGGGTACCAGCTTTGTCTCCTGACCCCAGTTTGAACTCTGTGTTTTCTGTCTGCAATGCAATTAAGAGTTTAGATTCAAAATATCAAGGGCTTAAATAAATATGAGCTGCCTAACTACAAGTATGGACTACAGATAGCTTAGAAGACATTGTCTTACATATTGGATGCATGACAAAGCCATGATGTTTACCTGTTAACTAACATGAGTTTCAGAGTTTCTTGAAGAAGGTAAATAAAAATCTGTCTGTAAAACGCATCACTATAGCACATAAATAATTAATTCATTTGTGATGACTCCTCACTCCGTCTGAAGAACATCAGATCAGAATTTAGCTACAAAAGTAAGTCATTTACTGAGGGAACCCCTACCCTACAGCAAAAGGAGCAGATCCCTTCCCTTCTCCAATGTACCCACCTCCTTGAGAAGCATTTGTGTCATATTCTGTAATGTGTTTTGAAGAAAACTATTCTTAAGCAGATATACAGTTAATATGAGTAATGTAATTTTTTCCATTAATGTGCATGCAATGTGTAGCTAGGACTAGCCTAATTATCAAATGCAGTACAAGGCAGGAACCTAACCAAACAGACAACAAATACAGTGAATACAGTAGAGTATTTACCACAAACTTTGGGAGGAAGAGCACCCCAACTTCATATGACCGGATGAAGAGCTGAGAGTTCTGTTTTTGTAGTGCACCCCAAGCAGCCTTAGATAGGTTGGCTGAGGTGAGGAGGAGAAACTGCACCTCAGAGTAAGTTTTGCTGACCCGGGTGTACGTCTTAATGTGGGGCATCGCTCGGGTCCTTCCGCGTTTCTCACTTCGCCACAAGCTATTACATTAAGTTTTTGTGGTCATTACTAGGGTCATCCCCCTGGTAGTCGGGTATAGTGTATTCCAGTAAAAAATATGCAATGGAAGTAAAGTTGTGGAAAAATTGCTTGGGGTTACGTAAAGTATCAATACTACAGACATCAGCACATTGTCAATGATTAAATTGGATATGTATTTTATTGTGCATTAGAGAGAGACTCTTGGGTAAAGTTTTATTATTAAATGTGTATCACCTTTCCAAAGGTTAGCAAAACCAAACTTTCCTTACATAATCACCGGATGTACAGTATCGGCTACTGTATAAGCTTGAAGAGCATTTTTCAGGTGTCCACTGCACAAGAATGAATATTACTCACAATGTTTAATAAACCATAGTGACTAGTAATGTGTTTTGGAGTTGCAACAGTAAACAGCATAACAAAGAAAACACTCACTGAAAGTGTTTGGTGAGCCAAGTCTGCTTGCCATGCGTATTGGAGTTGTAAGGAAGGCAGGAACCCCCCATCCACCCTTGACTGCTATTGAACACATCATCTTCACTGGGGTAGATCACATTCACCTGCCACAATCAATGCAGTAAAATTAATACTGTACTATAAAAGTTTTGCTCTTTGTGACAGCAGCCTACTTGACCTTGCTCATTAATTAAGATGTTTGATCAATGTTGCAATGTATAACAAAGAGCAGAGACATATGCATTACTGTATTTTATAACTCTTAATTATGGATACCCAGTTTTGGCTCATACATAAATATCAGATGAGCCTTGCAGAATTACTTAAACTTGGATATATGAGGCAAGAAAAATTCTTATGAAGGAAGAAGAGGCAATATGTATAAATTCATGAAAAGTGTAAATTATTTTAGCAACTGGGATGTTAATTATTCCTCCAAAATGTACCACAAAGGAGTCTGGAAGAATCAGGAGTTTATAATTTCTCAACAGAATCTAACCCCTATAAATGAAGCTGTAATAATGGTGTAGCCTGACTCACAGGTGGTGAGGAGAAACTGCTGCCAGGAGCTCCTGTGAGACTGAGGCCCAACTCCCCTCTCAGCCATGAAGACTCATCCTTACCTAAGCTGCCTGATGGGAAGCACTTGATGAATGACTCTTACATTAAAAAAACACAAGAAAAATGGTACAAATATGACTATACTAAATGTGTCTTTATTAAGCTGTCAAAAGGGAGAATGTGAAAACTAACCACAGGTGTAAAAGCTTGTATTAGAGTTAAGAAACAAATTTCAAATGGATAATTCCACTTGCAGTCAAAGTGAAGAACCACTGAATTTTTTTTTTTACTTGTTAAACAATTGTACAAGTAATGCTTCTGTTTCAAGTTGAAGTGATGACCAAATCTATGAAATAATCTGCTAAAATAATTATAAAATGGAAGATAAATCCACCATGTTTGGTTATTACTTCTTGCATACCCTGAATGTCACAGAAATTTTATATGACCAATGGATAATTTTGCTTCAAGCTGCAGTGGGTTAGTAAGTGAAGAACTGACCGATGGAGGAGCACTGAGCAATGACAGGACGTGAGGACTGCCAGGTAGGAGTGTGGTTGTGGAGGAGTCTGCGTACTTTCATGTGGCCCCACCGGTCCTTGTTCTCGCCAGCATGGTAGCCTGGCACACTGCACACCAATGCAACACTGCAGACACAGTAAAATGCTACTATTATCATCACTGTTATTATTATAATTCCTGGGGTAAGGCAGAGAAGTCAATGCAGTGAACAACCTCCCTCAATGTGGTTTCAGTTATGATTACTGGTACTTTTATAATGGAGCACTCCTGGGAGGGAGTGAGGGGTCAACTTTACAAATGAATGAATGCATATAGTTTTATAAATTGCATTTGCATACAAAATAAAATTATGTAAAATAAATAGATGAGATAAATCCAGACTGAGAGTCCAGCAGTTTGGGGGGTAAATATGCTTTCAATTAAATGAAAACTACAGCTTCCTCTAAACTTTACCTTTAAACAAATTACATCAGTATTGAGGACCTATTATACAATACAGTATAAGAACACAGCTGGCATGTCATATCATCTCTGAGTACATGTATACATCTATCTTTGTAAGTAACTTCATCTAACATTATACTTAACTGTCCATACCTACAGCATATTGATAAATCTGCATGTCTATCTCGGCACAGAAATTACAGTCCCTCCCTTAAGTCTCAATTCAATCTGTCAAATTCAGCCCTGGTCACAAAGAACAAAAAAATTATTAAAAAACTCATAAAAAAATTTATTTAGAATATACTGTACAGTATACCCTTTTGTCATATTTTGATTTTTAGGGGGCCAAACTCAGAATGGTGGTATTCCACTATGTCTGGATGACCCAGCACAGTAAGTCATAAGTTTATGCTCCAGACATAATGTATTGTGGTATTTACAAGTAATGGGGTGGAAACTCTGAATATGAAAAGCTGGGGTGTGTATGTTTGTGATTCACTCAGTCTCTTTTCATGGCATTTCTACTATACTTTTTTAGTTGTGTGTTATATTGCCCGGGGGTACCACAATACGTGATACCCCTCAATAAGCCGGGAGGGCTAGAGCCTCCATTGTTATAACTAAAAAGGAATTTACTTTATCTATTTATATCAGTCTAGCCCCACAATGTGAAAGGCTATATTAGCAAGGTTAAGAAAAGGTTGTGGAACAATATAATTGCCTGTGACCGGCTAAGATACACTCTCTTGAAGGTGGTTTTGGATGAAATTATGATTGGTTAGTAATTGACCCTGACACCAACACTCTCACATAGAGGTAAGGTGGTGTCTAAATAAATTCATGTCTACAAATGGTCACAACACCAAAGTAAACTCACTTGCAGCTGGTGAAGTCATAGCGCTTGATCAGGTGTGACCAGCGAGTGAGGTCAGGCGCCTTGTAAGCTTGTAGATACTCCACAAGATCCCTCTTAAACCGAGTGGGAGATTCTCCATCTAGGACGCTAGACTTGTCATTCTCTGCAAAAGTACACCTTATCTTGCTCTCAGAAAATCATTGAAATAATAGGCAGATTGTATAAACATCATTTAAAGAGGTTTTGTTGGTGATAAGTTTTAAATATGCAGATTATAGGTGAGTTAATTATTCTCACCTAGTTCAGGGAAGAGAGGCGAGACCCAGTAGCCCTGAGTCTTCTCATACCAATCATCAGGGACGAGATTAGCTGTGTGCACCACCACCCTTAAGCCATCCTTGTACTGCAGTAGCATCATCTTAGTGTGGTGTGTTCCATACTGGAAGGGGATGTTTACCTGCCAAACGAAAATAAAAATTTAATTTTAGGCCTGGCACTACACGTTACTTGTTTAGGTACCATACTTGTGAGCAATAGCAATCTTACAATACACCCATAAAAGATACAGTGTGAACATTTTTCTGCTGTATTCATCAAAATACCAAACATGGCCTCTTTCTGCTTCATTCAATATCATGTACTGTACTATTCATAATTTTACAAGTCCTCAGCTCATGCATATAAGTTTTTAGGGTTCTCTGTTCATCCCCATAGGATTCAATAAAAGTACCCCAGCCTTGAGTGTGTACATTGCCTAGTGTGAAATTTTTTTATAATGACATGACCTCACAAGTCCTCAAGATGAGAAAAATTAACATTCCAGCAAATATGATACTGTAATAAAATGTTGTCCTATAGTGTCATACCTGTTAAGTGAATGGCTTCATTCTATTGTTGCTTTTAAATAAACTGAAGGGCACATTACTGTATCTAGATCAAGTGATTGTGTGCATACAGTATTAGGAATAAAATCTGCTTGTTTTGTTACTGAACAACAACTGGAACATTAAAAAATACTCTATAAAACAAAATTAGTATTCCATAACGTAAAATCATTTTATTCCCTGTGGCTCAATGGTTAGTGTGTTCACTTTCAAAGTGACAGGTCCTCTTGCCATGAACTGAATCTATTTGGGCCAGGGAGTGTACATTAAGTATACATAAACTGGATGGAGCCAATGTGGATGTCTGTCCGGGATGCAACACAGCACCCCATTCTATTAAACACATTATGGAAGACTGCAATGCACACAACCACACTCGCCAACAACACAACATACACTCTCTGAGGGCAATGTGGGAAAGCCCGGTTCAGGCCACGGCCTTCCTCTGGGGCTCGGGGCTGCTCAGCCAGACAGCTTGAGAAACTTAAACAGCAACAATGCAGGTAAATTGTCATTACTTGTACAGGTATTACACACATATCTGTACAAACTGAGGTATACTCAACATTACACAGACATCTTCACACATAGAAATGGTGATTATCATTATTGAAAATCTTTAAAAACCTGAGATAAAAGTGATGAGTGACCTTGGTACAGGTAAGGCCTGGGTAATCGCTGGGGTTACCACCAAGTTGCCCATACATGACCAGCAAAGGCCGCCCTGCAAGACCCACTGCCTTGTAGTTGCTCATCAGAAACTCCAGGTCCACCATAAAGTTCAGCTAGAAGAAAAATTGTATTTAGGACCATAACCTTATAATAATCAATGAGTAATGGAATGGAGAATCCACACATATAGATGAATACATCAGTGCTGCCAATTGATAATGGAGGTATAAGAAAGAATATCAGTATCCATAGCCCATATACTGTATATCAGCTGTAATACGTATAAAATATTGCTTTTTAATATCTAAGAAACCATATCATCAAACATTATTGGTTTTACAATGCTACTTCCAAAGAAATCCTTGCACACCTAATAATTATACTGTACTCATGAAGTCACTCCTCTTTCTTTTTAAGTTGCTTCCGCATTTGTTACGTAATACGGTATAATATGTGAATACCTCAAGAGCAAAAGGTAACAAACCTGGGCAGATTCAACAATATCCCCCATGTGAGGACTCAGTATATCAGGGAGGACCAGTGATAGAGGATCATTTTGAGTTTCCTCCACACTGTAGGTTTTGTTTAGGAAGAAGTTGAAAGGTGCACTGGCCTGGAGACGTACTGGGAAGCGATCCTTGGCACTAAAAAAGTTTTTAAAATTATTGGAGCTACATGGAATGGCATACTGGGAACCCATTCATGATAAAGGGTTTTCTAACTGAAAATGAAGTCATATGGAATTAGTGCTGTCACGTAAAATCAGTATTGGAACAAATTAGATTGGTGATGTTTAGCTGTTGGGGAAAATGTTCAGTATGTGTATCACTACATTTACACATAAATCAAGTCCTCTTGACAGTATTAATAAATTTTAATCATGGAAATGGTCTATGGTTGAACTTTACAGTACGTGCCATTAGAATGTAGGGGAAAATGCTTTCAGTCAGAGGAGGAAGAAGAGCTACATATGGCTCTTATGTTCCTATCTATTCATAAATACTAAACTCTCAATATTTATGGTACTCATGACCTTACATAAACAACCTTACCTTATACCTTTGCTGGAAGTTTTCTCAGAGGGTGATTCACGTGAACGCTTTAAGGGAGGCTCACTCGTGGACTTCAAGAGGGATTCACTTCTAGACTTTAAGGGGGGTTCACTACTGGACTTTCTGAGAGATCCTGAAATATCAGACATAATAACATTTACCTACCGTATGTACCACACTACAGCATTACTATACCTTACACCAATTAGTTTTCCTGTGTCTGAAACTAGGGAACAATGGTGTGGATTTGTACAAAAGAAACTTTTAAAAAATACACACTCAGTGTTCTATTAACATCTAGGTTATTGCCACTTATCAATACAAACAATTATCATAATTTATGTATTCATACTCAGCCACAGAGGATGCAATATATAATAATAACCTCTTTGCTAAAACTGATCTGGTATACTATCAGACAGCCTTGTAATCAGCTACTGAAACTTCATGTGGAAGTAAACTATTTTAGTTTCTGGCACTGAGGTGATCTGAATATATAATGACTGTGTTATGAGCTGAGTATTTTTAACAACTTGGTTACCTCCTTTAGAAGTGACAAATTCATAATCTACCTGAAGAAGTGGTAGGGCCGCAGTCCTCCAAGTGGGGATGGTAGAACTCCTGAAGATGCCAAGGATTCTTTCGGTAACAAGATGACCCAAACTTACACATTGGTCTCTTTGAGGCTCCTGCTGATCTCACCCCATTCTCATCTATTAAAAAATGTACCAGCTTCAAATTTCACTTTCTTAGTACCTGAAGAATTATAGGGTTATGTATAAAGTAGTAGGCAAAATTGCACATAACTACACTTACCACAAGGTATTACTACCAATCCTCTTTGTATCCACTAATCACAGTTGTTGAAAGGAAATATGGGATATTCAATCTTCATGAAAAGGACTGATAGCAATAAATGCTGTCCTTGAACAATTGGGAACGGTAACATACACCAACCAGATCAACATCCATAAACAGCAGTTTCACAAAGCAATAAACTCTTGTATTCTAAGACCATGCTTCCTTATAATTATCATTACAGTAATAGCTTCAACTAACACTGTCTGCCCAGGGGGGCTGACTTTATTCTCTGTGAATATTAGCCATCCTCCACAGGGTTAGAGTAAAGATTGTTGTAGGATCTGGTCACTTTCTAGTGGATTTGACGAGATCTGCCCACATGGATTAAAAATACACGTGAGGTGTACTGCAACCGGAGGCTCTTTTTTTTTCCATCTCTCTCTCTCTTTCCACTGCTGTGGGGTGCATTTGCCTTTGAATGCAGCACTGTAAACTCCCGCCCCCTTATGGTCCCTACAGGGCTGGTCTCATGGAAGGTGCGGCCCCACTTGTAGCTCTTGTGGTAATGTGGACTCGGGCCCTGGCTGTGGGATCAAAGACCTTCCACCCAATCTCCCTGGCAGTCGGAGGCCCCCAGACTCCCTGGTCCAGTAAGCTCTGGTCCCAATTCCCTGGGATGTGCTTCGGTAGCCCAGGCATATAGGGCCAGCCCCTCCTTTATTTTTATTTATTTATTCACTGCGACCAGAGCGTACCGAGGGTCTGTAGGGCAGGAGGCCATTCTGCCCCTGGAGAACATCAACAACAACTAACACTGTGGCCCACATCTCATTTCACCATCTAAATTTTTCTCCACTATTTTATTGGTAGGCATGTAACAAATAGTAGTGGAGACCGATGGTCCTGGGTATTTGATCAACTTCTGACATCAAGGTCTGGAAGCCACAACAGATTATGTATTGGCCTATGGGTTACCTTTGCGATCAGGTCTAACCACAACTGAACCACCTACAGGGACTATACTGACCAACATAAGGCTTCACTCATATCATGTAGGCCATTAATCTACCTGATGAGAGAAAGGGGAAAGCTGAAGGACATATACCATGCATGCTGTTTACATCATGTCAGTGTCAATTCAAAATGGTCCTATTAATCAGCATTCTAAATCACTAAATTATATTGTACAGCCACAATCAAATATCCACCGACACTTTCCTTCCATCATAGTAAATATCTTGGTAATAAAATACAACATATGTGTGATTTTGCAGCACCTCATAATAATAATTGAGGGGGTTGAATTGACGTAAGGTGTTGTATGATTATATTTTGATATGATACTGATATATTTGCATGATGGAAGGAAAGTGTCGGTGGTTATTTGATTGTGGCTGTACATAGAATACAAGTTTCTACCCATTTAAATAATCACAACAAGAACAGTCCTTTATCCTTATCACAAAAATTCTTAAAATCATACATTATAAATTACATTTACAATTTAAATTCATAAACCAAAGATGATGCAAACCCTGATTCTAAAGTACCATCAAATTTTTTCCCTGTTGCTTCTCGTTTTCCTTGGTGTGACTCAGTGGTATGTGCTTCAATTGGCTTTGACAATTGCTCAGCCCTCTGGTTGTCTTGAGGTCTCTCCTTTCTCTCCTCCCTATCATCATCATCGTCGTCAGACAAAACATGTTCCCGCTGCACAGCATCTGAAAAATTTAAATATTCATTTCAGGTTTTGCATATTGGGTATTTCTTACAATTTGTGAAAGATGTAAGTCCCAGAGGACGCTACATTGGGTCATGAAAAAAAACAAGGATTGAGTTAGGTTAGGTGAGGTTGGTTTGTCCAGTAAAAATGCTCCACGTTTAACCAATAATATACCTGTACATGTTTTGCCAGTGTCTTCTGCTGTGACTTGAATAATTTTGACCTCCATTGTACAGGTATTTGAAAATGCTTCAATTACCATATTCCCTCCACCCAAAACACCACATTCTCATAGTTGTCACAAACTGGCAAATGGCAAAACAAAGCATTATCATTTAAAATGAAGATCAAAAGCACAAAAATAAACATATACACCTCGGTCTCATATAGAACGTGTTCACATAGAACGATTCTTGTATAGAACGAGCGACCAAAATATTAGCTTAAAATTATTTTACAAAACGATTGTATCCATATAGAACGGGTGGCGAAAATAAGGAGTTCTTATACAAAACGAGCTAAATCATAATGAACGTGTCAGGAAATGATATCACTGGCGTCTGTACAGTGTGGGTGAGTGTAGTCTCGCCACTTCTCCCGCTCCTTCCCCCTTCCTAGTGTTGCCAGGTGCAAGGAAATTTCTCTGTTTTAGGGAATTTTGAAATCCACACGGGGAAATTATATAAAGATTGTTCAAAAGTAAACAGGGAAAGTCTTACCAGAAGAAATACCAAAAAGACCGTCAATGTTCAAGAGTAAACAGGGAATTATTGAGGCATAAAGGGAAATTCTAAAGTTGAAGTTAGGGAAATTTCGTGTGTGACTCGCTCATTTTTAGTGATTACGAGTTAACCACCAGCTTCAACGCTCAGTCATGCCAGGTGGTGCATTTACAAAACGGAAGGCCATATCCTTCAATATAAAGAAGGAAGTTATTTCTCGGAAAGAGAAAGAAGGAAACACCAGCGTATGGTTAATAAAAGAAAACAAACGATGATCACGCGCTATCTCCCCCCTACCACCTCCACCACCACGGATGCCGCCGACTCGTCTCAGTCACATGAGTCGCCTGCCAAAACCTTAATACGAATTGTAAAATGCATTTTACATACATCCATGTACAGTAGGATAAAGGCAAGAAAAACCTTGAAAAGTATTTTATGTTAATTTCATGGACAATTTTGGTGATTGATCGACCAATTGTAATCTTCCCCATACGTTACGTGTATCACATAGAACGATATCACATAAAACGACGTCTTCTATCGACCTATTGGACGTTCTATACGAGACCGAGGTGTACTCTGATTACCTTGGGGAATGTAATGGTTGATAATAAAAATTAACCAGTCCCAAAGTTTAGAGTTTAGTAATTTTGAACCATTTCCACTGACCTGAAGAATCAGTTTTTAGTTTCTTGTCACTGTTGGACCTATGCACTTCCCTTCCTCTTTTCTTAGTTGCATGACTGTCCTCTGAGGTCACTTTACTTCTACGCCTATCTCCTCCAGTATTGTGACTTTGTTCAGATGTCAACCCAGTCTTCTGCAACTCTCTCCCAATGGTGTGACTTCCTTTTGATGCAACCACTTGTACAGAGTCGTCGTCTTCTTCGCTATCAGAGAGTTGGTGGGACTGTGAGGCCATACCCTGAGCCATCACTGCATCTTGCTGCTCCTGAGTCTCCACTGCCTTGGCCTCTTCATCAAACTGAAACCAGGGAATAAGACCAACATGTGTAATGTACTTATCAGTGCACAATACCTCAAAAAAGTATCGGCCCTCTTTTTATGGCAAACAATTTGAAAAATCAGCAATGTGATCTGAAAGACGCCTGAGACAGAAGAAAAGTGTTTTAGAATGGTATAATTAGTGGGTAAAGAAGGTAAAAACATCGTATTACCAACCGGCAATTGAGTAGGTATTTACCGTAATATGCATGGAGTACTGTAAATCTTTGCCAATACTAATGATAGTAGAAAAATGGTAAATATTGAAAGAATTGCCGTTATTGCGTACGGTTTTTCTACCTTCATTACCCACTTATTTAGACCATTCTAAGACTATTTTCTTCTATGGCATTTCCTCCACAAATGCCCCATTTCCAAGATAGGGCATATTCAAATGGGGCATTTTGAAATTAGCCTGACCTTGCCTGACCTGATCTAACCTAACCTAGACCACATCAGACTACCAGGACCTAACCTGGGCAGACTACCGGGACCTAACCTGGGCAAACTACCGGGAAAAAACCGTGGTAAAGTACAGGAAATGACCGGGGCAAAATACGGTATGGGACCTAGCCGGATCTGGCAACACTGCTGCAAAATGGTAATTCTTTCAATAAATACCGAATTAATAGCCTAGGCCTCAGATTCCTATAAGAGCAGAAAGCAGGGTATCTGTACATAATTTTGAGGCTCTGGACATTCCATTTTTGTAATCAGAGTAAACCAAACTTAACAGAAGACCTACACAAACTTAAAATTCCTATTCATTATGTTCACCTGTGCCTGTAGTCTCCTGGCCAGCTCCTCATCACTCTCCATGTTCACACCTATATCAATTACACAATAAAACTTGGACAGTGTTACGATACAGTTATGGTAATGTGATAATCGAGATGAAATACAGAACTGCCACACTTGTTAACTATTATACACGGCCACGGTGACACGGTGACCAAGACAACCACAACACCACAACCACAAGAAGCAGTTTGTTTACATGTTATTATAAAGCGTTTTCGGTCCATTTGCCAATCTCGGCTAATTCCATATTCTCTCTCTACATGAATCAGACAAGATATAATTATAGAGTTCAAATTTGGAACAAGAGTGAGCAAAAATGTTTGTCAAAGTACAGTACAAGTTTCCTACAGCGATACTGCTGATCCCCTTCCATATCACTGGCTAATTTAGCAACATTCTGCAACATATTATTGAGAAAATTAGCTTATGATTGATGAAGAGATTCCTTTCGTACGTTTTGGCTGACTTTTATTTAACGCAAATTCAAAATAACTCCACATAGTGAAGAGCTTAATTTCATTCCTTTTGGCCGACTTTCGTTAAACATTAATAAATAATAACCCTACATAGCCCAATAAAACGTAGGATAGGGATAGGGACATATCAACTGGACAACCGACTGTGCATTCAAAGACAGGGAATGTAAAATGATGTGCTCTAAATGGGAGGCAGGTACTGCACCTTACCTGTGACTGAGAGAAGGCACTCGAGTTTATCTTACTACATGAGGTCACAAAATCTAATCCCCCTTTGTGGTTATTTGACTGCAACGTACTGTACAGTACCTTTCATACCATGGGCTTTTTCTTATCTGAATTTTCGTATATTTTCTAACACCAAGTTCGCGAAAGCCCTCAAATGGGTAATCAGACAGCGAAAAAGTAAGGAATCGTCTGTTGTGATCGATTTGGCGGGCTACTGATTCATCCAAACTCTGCCAGGAAGCAAATGAGTGGGTATCTGTTTCTCGACACAGTTTGGAAGAATCAACGGCTTTCCATTATTTGGCCCACAACAGATAATTTGCACTAAGAGATACTTTCTAGCCCTCTCACGTGAAGGGCTATAGATTATCACATGGATAAAAGCGAGTTGCGGTAGGCAAATTAAAACTCTGAATCGCGTCATCAAAGCTTGAAGCTCTGATTAAAGGGTCATGATTTTGTCAAATTTATAGATTAATATCTGATACCTCAAGGAGACCAAGGAGACCACATACACTCCGATTTTTGTGTTACCGGTATACTGTATACCGTATAGACCTAGTCATCACCATCATTACCCCTTTTCCCATTTATCAAGGGGTGGTGAGGCTCTAGAGCAGTAGTTCTTAAACTGGGGGGTGTCAGAAGCTTCCAGGGGGGGGGGGGGCGAGCAGGGTTTTGGTAAATAATCAGTGATGTTAATTATTGCAAATTTGCCAAAAACGTTACCAATGTTTCCACAAGATTCTCTCTCTCTCTCTCTCTCTCTCTCTCTCTCTCTCTCTATATATATATATATATATATATATATATATATATATATATATATATATATATATATATATATATATACAGAGAGAGAGAGAGAGAGAGAGAGAGAGAGAGAGAGAGAGAATCTTGTGGAAACATTGGTAACGTTTTTGGCAAATTTGCATTAGAGGGGCGCGGGATCTATACGTAATGCAGATGAGGGCGTGAGGCAAAGAAGTTTAAGAACCACTGCTCTAGAGCCATAAGTAAATAAAGGAAGCAGAATACAGAAAGTAAAGACAAAGTACCCAGTGAAAAGGTTCCCGCACACAATCATTCCCCCATTCAAGCCCATGGACGAAATTCTCAGCTCCGGCCACTATAGTACATGCAGTAGAAAAATCATTACTCATGGAAAGTTACCCTCATATGAAATGAAATTATAAGGTTGCTCAGCTTCTTCTATACATCTTTGCTGTATTCAATATTACACCACCTTCCATAAATCTCAGGTCATTGCACCCACTCTGTGTCTCATGCTCATATTTTTACTCTGGGAGTTTCATATTTAGGGATTACATTATTATGAGAACCCCTGAGGGACCTTAACATAATATGAGAGGTCCTAGCCTCATGATATGACTCCAAATTAGGAACTATAAAACAAACTAACCGAGACGATACTTGCACGTATCCATGACTGGGCAGAACTTTATCGGGATCTGGGAAAGCCCTCCGGTGAAACGAAACCCCAGAGCGGAGTAGTTTTTTGCTTGTTGCTGACTGTTGATGATAGTGTTGAAGTGCACAGTCTCAGTCTAAAAGTTTCTGGCCCCCTTGGCGAGGATGTCAAGGCCAAGGTTGAAGCTAAAGTAATACACTAGAATGCCTGGCTTTTTACCGTCCCTTTGGCTAAGAGACCACTGCTACGAATTACTTCCAAGGCATACATCAGGAAATAACCTAAAACTTTGTACATACATTAAATAACAATTATGACCAGAGAAGCAGCTATTACACTAGCACATTTTCCCTCATCCTCCATCATTCAGCTTGTCTTCAGAGGTATACTGAATAGACATCACCCTCGAATATGAAGTTCAGAGGCGACTCGTGAATTGGGCAAATTTGACTCGAGAACAGAGGAGGATAAAGGACGGGAAAACCAAGGAAATGTGTAATAGACCCCCCACGGTGCCTGCTGCTTTTGATAACATAAAGTAGGGGTACAAAATGCTGAGATAAGTGTTAAGGGTGTCGGAAACTAACATTTTACACATGCACACGTAGCTTTTTTTTTTTTAATTATCTTTAGAATCTTCTCTCAGTACCAAGTGACTTGAGAGAAAGAGAAAAAATCAAGTAAACCAGAGCTGAATGTTATCTAGTATCTAATGAAAGAAACACGTGATTTTAGTTTTCCACTCCTTGTTGTTGGTTTTGTTGAAGGAACTTTAATGAATATCTAATACACCCAAACAAAATAGCTCCATTCATTACCTTACCTGCATAATCGGAGTAACCAAGGATTTATGGTCAGTACTAAGTAAAGTATTGACTCTAAGTACCGGGTGACAATCACAGTGTAGTACTGGAAAAGACTGAGGGAGGTATCATTAAACTACTACTTCGAGGAAAAGTTCTCTTCGTCGCTCATTTCCTTTAAATTGCAAAGCGAATTTAGCGATGAAACGCCTTTTCGTCAAAGAGTAAGTTTAATAATACCACCCTGAACATCTTTCCCTTGGCCTGGATTACGAATTCATGAGCTCCAACTCTGTCCTTGGCTATACCTTACCATATACGATGCAAACCAACACAAAGTTACCACATTTTACCGAAATTTACCGCCCACTGTCCTGATGTCTGGATAATTATGAAATCTCCTCTCCTCGGTGTATAAACAAATGTGAGTGACAACATGTACTTTATCATTCATTGATATAAAATACATAAGTTGAATGGCGAGGTGCTATACATTTACAGTGGATGATATAAGTTTCATCTTTCCTCCTGCCTTCAGAAACTCACAACTTTAACAATTAGTATATAGCCTACCTGATGGGGTGGAAGCAGATTTATAGAGTGTTCAACCTTATGTAATTGTTCAGAAGTGACCAAATAAAAGATAATGACACCATCTTTATCAAACGTGAGAGAGTGCGTGTGTGGGTGAGTATAACCTTGTGATGGTGGCTGTACTGTGTAGTACGTTGGGTACAGTAGCGTTCGTCGACCCTACCTGCGGTCACTTGCCTTTATTGCGTAATAAGGCAAGACAACATGAGGTACTGCTCATCTTCTCTTGATCTCATATTACCAGCATAGTAAACAAAAACAAAGATGCATGAACAGACATGGAGAAAAAATATTACGGTATACTTGTAAAGAAAAAGTAAATAAATAAATAAATAAATAAATATATAAGAAATAAATCCATTAAATCAATTTTAATCCCAGAAGAGAGAAATGTCTTTCTATGCTTAGCTATGATATAAGTTATTAGTGTGAATTAATTAATTATTGCATAAGCGACTTAACAGAGAAAAAAGAATAAGAACTTTCTATTATATATATATATATATATATATATATATATATATATATATATATATATATATATATATATATATATATATATATATATATATATATATATATATATATATATATATATTACAGATAGTATTTTGTTGGTCTGGTTACTAATACTTGTACTGTGTGTGAGTGGTGAGAGTACTGTGTCACACAGGATATAAGTCGTATGTATATCATCAGGGCTGACAACCAACACAACACATATGTCAGTGTCAGAGGTATTTCCTCAATGCAATTTCAAACGGCCCCCAAGGACGTCAAGCTTTCTTTCCTGACAGACCACAGCATCAGGTCTTATTATTTATGCTTGCTTATTATTATACTAAAACATATGAATGAATGAATGAATGAATACACGTCTTTTGCTGGTCATAGAGTGTCACATGGTACTAAAACTAAAGTATTGTCCAAAGAAAAAAATAACTAGAAAACAGTCTGATCAAGCCATAATTTTTATAATCTCCTGCCCGAGTGATTAATATGTGCATCATATTAATCCTCTCCTGGTTTGACAATCACCATTTTTACAGGATTCAGGCAACCAAAACTCTCTCAGCAACTGATCCAACCCAACACCATACATTCTGAAACACCATAAACTTACATAAAATACAAGAGAGTTCAAATCATGACTTATGGAGGATGATCATGATAGACACCCACTCCAGGGAAATTGGAAGGCCACTAATCCCTCCCTCCTATGCTACAAAACACAACCCCTGCTTGTATACTGAGGTACTGGTCTGTTTCCTGGCATAGTTTGGAGGCATGAGTAGCCCCCCATTATGCCCACAACCGATACCCACCTAAAGGTCATCGTCCCCAGGCCAGTGTTTCGTCATTATGATTGTGAGGGTCGAGGCGGGGTGCATGAATGATGACAAGGGTAATATAGTACTCTTTGAAAGTGATTGTCAATGAATTCGTACTTTGGCTCGAATTATGCATGGTTTGTTTCAGAAATTTACCCGACGACCAGGACAACACCTGAACGCACTACACCCTCAAACAAATCTTGCTTTTTACGCTGCAAACATAAACAAAGCGACAGTAATGTTAACAGATTTCCTACCCTGTCTGTCTGTCTGTCTGTTCCGAACTAAGATTAAAATTTCGTGGTTACTGCTACTTTGGGTTAGGTTTATTGTCTGGCAGGGGTTGAGAGTTTTAGTTTGCTTTTCATCAGCAAAACAGGGACGTGAAGAGAACAGCATTATAAATGGAAAATAAATCGAATCTGGAGTATTCAACTATTTCCTTTTGTATTGTACCATTCTAAAGCTTGGTTCCATTCTACACAAGTCAATATATGTTTGTGTATGTGTGTCAATAGTACAAGTTCAACTAACAAAACTGACCACAGGCATGACAGCCCACATGGGAGCTCTTTATCGTGATGGTATATACAGTGACAGTGGACAGTGAGTCAGTAGTAATGAATGTGTGGTTTGTAATATTACATAAAAAAGAATGAATGATGGAAGACTACGTGCCCAGATCACTAGTGCTCAGAGAAAACACTCGGAATAAGTTGGATCAGATTGAATAAAAACAAGAGTTACTCGTGTGAACCAAAGTTGTTAAACCACTATCCTATATATCATCATAATGTGTTTAACTTGATACAACAGACGATGGAACTGGACATCATAGTCAAGTATATATCAGAGAGAGAGAGAGAGAGAGAGAGAGAGAGAGAGAGAGAGAGAGAGAGAGAGAGAGAGAGAGAGAGAGAGAGAGAGAGAGAGGAGAGAGAGAGAGAGAGAGAGAGAGAGGAGAGAGAGAGAGAGAGAGAGAGAGAGAGAGAGAGAGAGAGAGAGAGAGAGAGAGAGAGAGCAAAGATACATTCAGCTACTTGTGTGTGGGTATTTTTATATATATTTTTTTCGATTCACCTCCTCGTGCAATCTAATCTCATTTGGGGAAGAGAGTCCCACGAAATTTTTCAAGCCAAGAACTTATGGCATTATCTACAACGATAATACATAAGAAATACATTAAGGACCCTGTGATCGTGTATGAACATTGGAGGCTTCTGATTCCTACTGACTATACCACGATACTTGCTCCTTCCCTATAATATGTGATGTTGCGTGGTAATATATGAAGGACTCAGTTATCTCCAATTTTCTGACTACATCACAGGCTCCCTTAACAATATCAATATTTGGGGGGACAGTCAACCAGCAGTTATACAGCTGAGGTCACAAGTTTCGTTCCTCCTCCTGTCTCTCAATAAAGCCTAACTTTTCTGATCTTAGTGTCTCTATTGGTGCCATATACGTGCAGGGGATATTTTCTTATTGTTTATGCATAATGTTTACATGTTATTACTTCTTTAAGGTGACATATATTATCAGAACTTCAAAGTTGAAGAATGAGACCAAAACACTGGCCATAACTGTACAGTACGTTTAGTTACTCCAGTACGTAGTAATTTGTGTAAATTCTATTATTATTATTATTATTATTATTATTATTATTATTATTATTATTATTATTACTTCCCTGTACCGTAGTGGTACAGACTGGAAAAGAACAATTTCGTTCCACACCTTCGTCTACTACCAACCCAGTCCTTGCCAGTGAAACCACAATGGTAAAATACAATACCCAGAAAATTACATCTCAACATCATGTTCTAAGTGACGAAAAGGTAATAATACCATTCATACTCAGGTAACACGACAGGCAGGCCTAATTCTTTGAGTGACTGTACAATCACTTCTTTTTTATGAGGCTTTCAACAGTTGTATGAAGGTTCTTAAATTATCATTGGTTGTTACACATTTCTATATCATCTGGAGACACTTTAAATGTAAATTGAGATAAGGCATTATCTGGTAAAAATTTTACCTTTGTTTCTGTAAAATTGGAATGTTTTAGTTTAATATGTAGTATAATTTTAATATCTCATTACAAGGAAGCCCCTCGCAAAAATTCAAAATAATTTTGGTGATTTTCGTAAAATTTCATAATATTTTACTCTGGTGTTTTTCAAATTTTTATATATAGTAGATTGTGAAGAGAAGAATATATCCTAAATTGCATGATTTATTCCTGTAGGTACTGATAAACAAAAACAAATAGTATCAAGATCAACCGAGAGAAATATGACATCCTAAATTTTCTAAGACAGGTTAATTCTCTTCAGTAAATATAAATCTTTAAAAGAGTAAATATAAATCAGTTAACACCAGTTATGAACGTCAGGTGTACTTCCCTCCAACAAGAAAAGTCGTCTGGTGTTGAACAGAGAAGAATCAATAACAACAAAAGTCTTCGTCAGTTGTTAGAGGTTGATTGAATGATTGTATTTCTTTCACGGCTACACCAAAGTTTTCAAGACAATAGATGGGTGCCTGGGGTAAGGAAGAACAAGTGGCAACACAACATGATAATCTGTGAACCTGTCTTGTCTAGGCGGAGTGTGGTGTCAGGTTGAGTCAGTATTGTGTGTACCTCCCTTGTGACTGCTCTACACACCTCAACACACCACCACTGTCCTAAGGTGAGGGGGCTCTATTGGGGTTATTAGTAGATTAGATGTTTACACTTGGTCACGGTGGCATATTTATTCATATCTCTATTTTGGCTAATATTATTTTTTATTATTTATTATTTTTCTTTAAATAATATCCGATAAATTACACCATTGAGCACGAGAACTTTCCCTGTGACGATTAAACCCATCTGGAATTAATCATAATAACACAGAGATGCCGAATGGTTGTCTGTCATCTTTACTGAGGGGGGGTAAATCGATTTCACTCTCTCGTGCACAGATAATTATCAAGGATTTATTATTCTGCCTACACACTAATATGACTGACTCTGTAATGAATATATTTATACTTTTTATTTTATTGCTGAATATGCATGTAGCCTACATTTTACGTCTTGGTACAGTTTAAGTAATTATCAAACCTCAGACGACTGACTCGACGCACTGAGGCATAACACATGACGCAACACTTGTGCAGTAAGTAGGCTTCCTGACTCGACATACTTTAACCAGTATTTATTATCATATGTTAACAACAAGAAGATGGTGTAGCAACAATTCAATCTTCAGACTTAAAACTAGCCAACCAGATTACTCCCTTGGTGTCACACAGTAAACAGTCTCCACAAACGTTAAATTTCTCCAACTTTTAGTAACTCACAACGTTATATTCTGTGTTCTGTTGATTCTATTGCAGGGGTATCTGAAGGAAGGAAGGAAGGAAGGAAGGAAAGTGGGGTGAAAGAAACGAGAGCTGTAAGGAGGAAATAACTTAACACAAAAACAATAAAACAGAAGTAAGATTCAGGCAACAGGGAAGAATGAAGGACGGGGAAGAACGAAGGAGAGTGGAATGCATTTAGGAATGAACAACGGGGCGTGTGAGAAGGAAGGCAACAGAAGACAAGAGGGGATGAAGGATAGAAAATTTGAAATGGAATTAACCACACTGGAAGGAATGAAGAATGGAGAAAGAGAGAAAGAAGGAACGAAGAACGGGAAAGAGAGAAAGAAGGAACGAAAAATTGGGAAAGAGAGAAGAAGGAACGAAGAATGGAGAAAGAGAGAAGAAAAGCGGTCGGCAAATGGGGATGAAAAACCGGGAAAAAAGAGAAACAACACACAGAGAACGAGGAAAGCGACGGAGAGAAAGCAAACACGAAGAACGGAAAGAGAGAAAAGGAAGACATGAAAAAAGGGAAAACAACAAAACATCAGGAAATGGCCATAGAGTCAGAAGGAGAAGGAGAAGAAGGAGAAGGAGGAGGAGGAGGAGAAGGAGAAGGAGGAGGAGGAGGAGGAGGAGGAGGTGAGTGGGTGAGGCCGGCCAGCAGGATGGAGGTGGCCTTGAATTCCTGGGGCACCACGAGTTTATGTTGGTGTGTTGTAAGCTGAGTCTGTCCTCGGACCTGTCTCTTACACACCAACACCTCACCAAGGCACTCACACACTTATTCAGGTACGTGAGTGTGTGTGTGTGTGTGTGTGTGTGTGTGTGTGTGTGTGTGTGTGTGTGTGTGTGTGTGTGTGTGTGGTGTGTGTTATGCATGAAGGGGCTATTTCTTATGGGCGAATTGAAAGGTTATTGATTCCTTCAAGGTATGTCAAGAAACAAACTACAGGCCAGCGGTATGGGAGTATGGAATCTGTTTTACTGTACCCCCCCCCCAAAAAAAAAAAACAAAAAAAAACGTCACATGAAAACTATGCCTACAAGTGAGTTCTTTAATATATCTCTTAGTAACATTATGCGATTGCTCTTATAGGAGGGGAACATTACGTTGACATTATCTCATTTAATTTATAAACAGGCAATAGAGTTTTGGGTAATGTTCTTGTACAAACACCAAGCATCAAGGTTCGTTTTTACAGTAAAAACTTTATACATTTGCATTATTATTCAACGCAGATAAAAGACTGCACTGCAATACCTCTTCTGAAGGTGAAATGTTCATGTTGTGAAGATATTACCACGATGATAATATTTAAAGACTCTTAAGCTATTCACATCCAGACAAGTTTGAAATATTTCATGTATGGCCTTGTATAATGTGCCCGTGGCTCGGGTAATGTGATTGTAGTTTAATTTTAAATTTAATAACAACACACAGAAAAACTGCCAACCTGAGGGTCCGCTTCGGAGACAAGGACGGGGCCAGGTGGCTTCGGGAGATGGCAGACGAAAACATTGACTTCCAGGTTAGTCTTTTCTTGTAAACATTCATGATAAGACAAAAGGATGTTCTTTTACTGATTTTAGTAACTTTGTATAAGGAACTATTTTCAGGTGATGGAATTTCATATTCAAACTAAGGAAATATTTAAAAAAAATAATTATCGCGTTTTAAACTGATTACATACTTTTTACAGTTGATTAATACACGCTTTATTTTGAAACCAACAGATGGAATATGAGAGGAGTGTGGAGGAGGTGACCCAGAGTCTACACACCCACCAGTACAACACCACAGAGGGCCCCTGTGGTGTGCCAGGCTGATCCCCATCCAGACCCTCACCACCAACCTCTACGGTTCTCCTCTTTCTGTTCGCATCTCACATCCGCCTTTCCTCACTGCTATCACCTCGTCTTTGGTTTCCATCACAGTCTAGGTGATGGTAGCACATTCAACAAGATCTGTGGGGCTTTCGTGGCCATATTAGATGATGTTGTGGCCGAGTATCCCATTGATGATGAAAAAACAAATCGGGAAATTTAAAAGTGAATACGGACTTTGATGAACTAATGGCATCTCAAGAGGAGGAAATTGAAAACAATCCTGACTTGATAAAGGAATACACAGATGCTTCAAAGAAGGGACAGCCTGAAAAATCTCTAGTGAACAAAATCTTGCCAACAAAATCATTAACTACACACAAACAGACACTCCTAGAAACTCAAACATTTGATTGTGAAACTACCAGTGAATTTATCAGACGCAGTAAGATGGAGGGAATCACAGTCAATTCCAGCTTCGCCGCCGTGTGTAATATTGCTCTGTGTGACCTCTTGAGGGAAAAAGAAATACAACAAGAGAATTACGTCATCTCTAATACTCACCTCATAGACATGCGCCGATTCTGGGATCCTGAGGTGGCCGCGGACAATCTAGGGTGTTATATTAGTCTCTCCAATAGAGTGTTTGTGGAGGTGCCTGGAGACGTGTACCAGGAGAGGTTAGGTGACTGGCAGAGGTTGGAGGTGGAGCAAGGGAGGTTCTGGGTGGTGGCGAGGGCAGTGCACTGGGGCCTCCACCAGCTGCTGGATAGCAAGGACGTGCTGCGACGCTTAGCCTTCGTCACCGTGTGTATGAAGACATCCGAGCCACACATTGACCGTGACCTCAGCTTCAACGCACACGGCGACCTGTCACACCTTTTCGCCGGCAGGAGGCACCTACAGGCAACCAGCTGGTGAACTCAACAGCCATCCACAGAACTCCCCTAGCCTGGGAACACGTGACCTGCACAGTAAGGGGACGACTGATACACACCGTCAAATACAACTCAGGACTGGTGACCAAAGACCTGGTGACGCGTTACATGGATCATATATACAGACGGATCCACCAAGTCACCGCTGCTTCCAAAATTACATAGAGGTTAAACACTAAATGACACGGTACACCTGACGATGAGTGGAAGTAAATTCAAATTGATGGTATGAATCTCCAAACCATCTGACCCACGAGGCATCACAGGCGGGTCCAAAATATCCAATGCAAAGGAGCTCCAGCCAGGCATCACCAACACACACACTGCCTGGGACATTAATTAAGGGTTACCAGCGGAATGATTCACATTTTTCCAATTTTCGTGGCATGCAATGTTGTGTTGTCGTGTTGTTCATGAGACAAGGTATACCCGTACGTACCTTTCCTTCGACCTTCCTATAGACCTTCGTTCCAATAATGATACTTGACTCTTTGTACCGTGTTACCTTCCGGGAACCCTCCACCTTCGACCTTCGCGACTCTTGGTACGGGCCAAAGTATTTTATCATTATGTGAGGGTATCTATATGTATATTATAGCACATATACTCCTGGTGTGTATTGTATTTGTATATAGAAATTATCTGTACCATAGGATCTAGATATTTGAAATGCTGTACTTTTGTAATTCACGCAACATATTTCTATCATTCAAATCTTCGTTTGTGAATTTATTGAAAAGTTATTCAGTATGTACCAAACATTTGAGTGATGACCAAAACCCCAAGGAAGCACTGTAGAGACTGACAAAGACAACCCTATGAAGTGTTCCAATCGGTGTGGATTACCATTATCTCGGTCCAAGGTTCCCTAAGTAAAAGTTTTAAAGTGTGAAGACAGTGTATGCAATTCATTACATGGGTTTGTCATCACCAGTGTTGGTTGTTGGCAAAAACAGAAGTTTCTTAATTCAACCAATTAACCCCAAGAAACCAACTCAAATATAGGTGGTTTGTTATGTGGGATGACAATTTTTCCACCTGCTGAGTATAATCGTTGAGGGTAAGCCACAATACTGAAATCACCAGTACAAGTGCAGATGTGTGTGTGTGTATCTAAGTGGGGCGTTTCTACTCAATATTTGTTTTCTTTAACCTCCCTTTTCAACCCCAACACTCACAAGAAACGTGAAATGAGTTGGGCTTTCTCCGAGTGTGTCCGTGTGTGTGTGTGTGTATTATTTTTCTCTCGGTAGACCAACGATAAACCGCACGCGTAAAAAGATGCAAAAAAAAAAAAAAAAAAAAAAAAAAAATATATATATATACAAAAATAAAAATGTTCCCGTGGCCATACTTTCCCTCCTCTGTTCGAACACTATCTAACCTGAGTATTTTCTAAAGTCCGTGTTCACCACAAATATAAATTATGTTATTGTTGTTGTGTTGTTTCTGTTGTTGATATTATGATGAAGTTATAAGATACACTGAAAGGAAGTAAAGGCATCATTCCTTGTTGAAAGTTACATTGGACGGTGCAAAGAATGTATAAAATTATGTACAAAAAATACAAGTAACGAAGGTATCTACTGTTATTATATATATATATATATATCTACATGCCGTATAATTATGTATTTCTTGTTTTACATTGCTGGCAAATTCAAAGTTACTTGATTCCTCCAAACTGTACCAAGATACACGATATTAGCAGATTTCATGGAAGAGTTAGTGGCTCTCAATTTGCCAACAAGACATTATACCCTCTTATACTTTTGTTTATGTGTTACTGCCAGCCTCATTCTCCTCCTCCTCCTCCTTCCCCTCCATCCACTCCCCTCCTTGGAGAGAAAGCGCTCAGCTGTTTTCTCTTATGGCCAAGATTATTTTTTTTGGCAATTGAAAGAAGTGCCGGGAAATGGAACTGTCCTCCACCCCAAGTTTCTACACCTTCAATATTTTCATTTGACCATTTAAGTGTCTAGTTTCTCCTCTTAAGTATTAAATAGTACTGCCATTAGTCCAAGCAAAGTATCACATGCAAGAAGCCACAACCAACAAAGGAATAGTAAAATAGTTATGATGGCTGAAGGAAATCGAGTACAGTATATAGTTGTGTTGTTAGTTAGACCAGAGACCAATTAATTAAAGGGAGAGTACAGTGTTGGTATATTGGGAGCATCCGATTCCTCCAAACTATTCCAAGCAACAGGACACCATTATTTTTGTTAATTTGGTCCGTTTCCTGGCATACATTGGAGGAATCATGGCACTCCAATGTACCAAAAGTATACTCACCATTTAACTGATTCCTCCAAACTATGCTGCGAAACATGCACCCATTCATT